>CM073768.1:105952868-106154282 GCA_037158775.1 Hetaerina titia
CGTCGACTAGTTTCGTTTACACTGTAACATCATCAGGACTAGTGGTACAATATACATTTTTCTGAGTTATATACTAATTTCGGGTGGCGGATGGGAAGTGAAAGGGAAGGGAGGGATGGGAAGTGAGGGAGTGTAATTAAGGAAAGGGTAGGTATGAGGGGGGGGGGGGGGGGGAAAGGGTTGGTAAGGAGCGTGGGTCTGCGTCATGGGGATTTTTTGGGGTGTAGAATAGGAATGTCCAGGAGGGGTGAGTGGAAAGGGAAGAGGTGGTCATTGGTTATCCTTTCCTTCCTCTTAACCATTTTTACAATTTCTAACTGCTCCCGGATATCCAGCTGCGTCCCTTTCTTCACTCCGTGCAGTAATTGGGGGGTGAAATCCGCTCGGTGGCCTTCCTTCGAGAGATGGGTTGCGAATTGGGACATTCCAGTGTTCTTCAAGAAATCCCTCCGGTGTTCTTCCGCTCGAACCTTTATGCTCCTTCCTGTCTGACCAATGTACTTAGCGTCACAGTCGCCACATTGTAATTGGTAACCCTGCTCTGGAGAGTTGGTTTCATGGGGTCTTTGACTGCAGGTAGCAAACTCCTTAGGTTTTTGTTATTGTAAAAGGCAGGTTTAATGTTCAAATCCTTTAGTACACCGCCTATTTTAATGGAGGGTTTTCCTACATATTTGATGCGTCGCCACGAAGCTAGGTCTCTGGGTGGGGGACAGTAAATTTCTCTGAATAAAAGTTTTTTCTTTTTGTTATCTAGCAAATCATCAATCAATTTCTCTGTGTATCCATTGGCCAGAGCAATTTTTTTAATATTGGTTATTTCCATTGTGAAGGCTGAGGGGTCTAAGGGATAGCTAATGCCCTGTGTAGCATGCTGTGAAAGGCTGCAAGTTTATGGTGAAATGCATGTTTCGAGGATGCATGGATCCGCGGGCAAGATCCATGATAGAAATTTTAGGGTTCACCCTGTAGTAATAAGGGACACAGTTATATTTATCACTCATTGAAATAAAATGATTGCATACTATAACTTCATAGTATTCAGGGCCACTGTTTTAAACAGTTATATTTTTATTATTGTAAATGCTCAATACATTGCATTGAAAGGCTTTAAGATATGGTGGTTCAGTATTTGAAGGTGCATTTCAACTGCCATGTCTAAAAGGGCATCACAGAGAAGAATCACCATGTCTTATAAAATTGGGGAGACAAAGTAAACCATCTTGATAAAATTGCATTTGTAGATTTTTGAGGATGTTAAGTGAATTGTGCTGTAAACTCATCTTTAGAGTAGCATTAAACGTATTAAAATAGTAAAGTGCCTGATTAGTTATAGTTACTTAAAATTTATTTGAATTATTCTATTATTTATATGGTTTTTCATACATTCATCTCATTTTTACAACTGAATAATTAACTAGGTATTTAGGCACAAGGATCTAGCCAAGAGCATTTTTTTCTTAACTTCACGAATAAAGGTTTAAATAAATTTCATTTTTTTCTTTTAGGACTCACTATGTTACTGATAGATGTTGCAAGTCTGTAATGTTTACTCAAGAAGTACTTATCCATGCCAAGAATTTGTCTGGCTGTCCTATACATTATTTATATCACTGAATAATGATATTCTTAGGAATCATTGTATAAATAGTTAAGAATGGCTGAGATCTAAAAAGTATTCACTCTCACAGCATTTTGTTATTTCAGTATTGACCTTATTGTATCGGCAGTCTGATCTCAAATGATTATTGCTGGTAACTATAAATTGAAAGGAAAGGTCTTATTCTGCCAAAGGATTTTTAAACAGAACTCTGCATTAACAGTTTATTTGCAATTAATTTAATATTACAATTTTTTTCAAATTAAAAAGGAATTGCTACATGAATTGATTAATTTTTATGGGTTATGTAGATAAGGTGATAACTGTGTTTTAGCATATCCATTTACTGATGAATAATATTCTATTTATCCTTTGCAGGATGTAATTTGAAAATATTTAATAATCAAGAGTTTGCAGCTCTATTATCTCAGTCAGTTAGTCAGGGTTTTGAAGCTGTGTACCAACTTACTCGGATGTGCACCATACGAATGAGTTTTGTAAAAGGGTGGGGTGCTGAATATAGGTAAGTAATGAAGTACATAGTAGTGAATTCATTAAGAATAGAGCAAAGCACTGCTGACCTGGAAATCTGTATTCTGGGAACACCCACAGTCAGTTGTCCTGAGAGAATAACATACATTAACTATGTTCTTTGAGAGATGGAAAAATATTGTATATGAATGGTGTTTTACAACACACCTAGGATACACACTACACACAGGCTACACACCACTTCCCATCTATATATTCCCATTAATGGCTGGAGATCAGTTCAATCTAAGCAGTTCATGAAAATAATTTTGAGTGATGAACAATCTTTTTTACATAATACCTAGTTTTTAAGACTTCATCTTAAGATTTTAGGAAATCTTTCATTCAGTTTGTCAATTAACCACTTTCATGTATTTTGGTTGTATTCACATTGTCACCTGTTATGCCAAAACCATCAAACACAGGGAACTTTATTATTATTATTGACTGTTGGCCAATCCCCTGAGTGTGTCAGATATGAGCAGCAGTAAAAGTAGCAGAGAGGTGAAGCATTGTCATTGTTAACAGAGTTTTTAGTACCACAAATTAAATTCTGAGTTGCATTTTTATCTTTCCCTCATCCTAAGTGTGAATTCATATGCATCTGAATTTTCTGATTACCAACATGAAATTTAGATGCATTGTAATTAATCACGGTAATTTATAAGTATTTTAATTCAACAAATTGTTATTTGAATTAACATGCATATCCTTTAAAAAATAGACTCCCATAGATTTGGCATTTTTAGTATGTAAATGTGTAGTATATGCATAAATATCAACGAAAGCATCATATGATGACTAAAAATCACATGGGAAATACGGTTGAATCTTTGGAATGCTGAGAATTTTTCCAGTTTCTTAGACACTTAAAAAATAACTAATATTGGCTATGCATTTTATTTTAGGGTATATGTTATTTGATTGTTTTTAAAATATAGTAATTTTTATGCTCTCAGAAAACATAATATAATAATAATTATTATGTAATTATAATTAATAATCTATTTTTATATTTTATAAAAAATAATCATTTAAAAGTTTTCAATAATAATGCATCCACTCCTAATAGGCGGCAAACAGTTACATCCACACCATGCTGGATTGAGCTCCACCTGAATGGCCCACTCCAATGGCTGGATCGTGTACTCACACAGATGGGATCCCCTCGTTTGCCTTGCTCCTCCATGTCATGAGATAGTTTCCCTCAAATAAAAGACAGCAAGACCTATCTCAAAATATGGTTATAAAATGATTCTAAGTTTGAACTTCCAGTGAATGGCCTGTATTTGCATATTCTGCACAAATACTGTGCACATATTAGGGAACTAAGAATCTTCTCATTATTTCTTGGAGTTTTGTCCAAGGATTAATGCCACTTCATGAATTTTTAACTCCACAAAGAGTTATTTTGTTGTGAAATGGCATGTATAGGAGTGCTCACACCAATGACAGCTGTGGAACCTCATGGGAGAGTGATTGTGTGGTGGGTTAATTTCAATGTGGGTGCAGGAGGATGGTAAAAGGCTTAGACCTTTGAGTGTCACTGTGATGTGTGTGATGTTGCCCTTCAACGTGAGACGATTCAATCGGCTTGACTCAAAGGGACACCCTGTTGGTGCTAAAAGAAGCCACCAATCACTTCTCTATAGTCACCATCACCTAGCCAACACAAGGAAGGTGATGAACCCACAATAATGGATACTTGAATCCTTTTTATCTTGATGAATGAAAATTAGTTTCGAGATTTTTAGTGTGTGTTTGTGAGTGTGCATGTTGTCTTATGTTTTGTCAGCCTCCCCAAGCTGGCATGTTTTTATGAGTTAGGGATGGACAACTATCACAGCATTTGAATGAGCCATCGCAAGTGTGTAGAGTTCCTTTTGACTGGAAAATTTACATTAGCTTGGTGATTGTGATGTGAGATGCTGTTCATTTGAATGAGAATGGCATTTTTGTCCACATGAGCAGTGTGCTCTTTGCTGCATATCATGTCTTAATTACATTCAAATGCTTCTTTACCTTTTCCATGGTGCATCCATTTCAACTCTATTTCATTGACTTCATCTTGCATCTCCAGAAATAGGTACTGTGACTTTCTGGTGGTCACTCATGACAGAAGTATTTTATGTTAGTCATTATTTTGTCTATGAAAAATGATCCACAGGCAGAACCAGGTTATATCATTTTGAATTGTTAATCACTGTCAGGGTTTGATTTTTGATAAATTTATTCTTTGATGTAGACCACCCTTGAATCTGAGAAAACACAGTAAAACAATATATATTTGTGTCCTTCTTGATGACTTGAGGTATGGTACATTTTCATGAAAGTCACTTGAGTTGATTATGTTTGATAGATTGTCTGATCAAAAGTCTTCCCAATTACATAATTAGTTCTCTATTGTCACCAGGAAGGTTAAGTACATTTCATTGGTAAAGAGTGGTGCTGTGCACTAAACAGATGAGTGGTTCAATTGGAATCATAATTGCGGAGTGAAATGGTACACCTTTGGGTATATTTAAATATTTCAGAAATTGAATTAATAAATGATTGATTATGTAGTCACCACGTGAAACGGACATGCTAAGTTGGGCCTTCTGTTTTAGGTTGATAGACAGTGATGTTTGTTTTGATGCAAAAGAAATTTATGTTAATGTACAAATATTTTATCTCTGTTAGGAACAAAATTAACTAAGTCTCAGATTTATATTTGAAGTGAAAATTCTTCTAAATATGTAAAAGAGGTTTTAAACTTTCAAATCTAGAATGTTGTACCGATTTTTCTACTTGTTTTTGTATACTGCAGAAATTTATATATATTGGCACATGCTGGCTACTGTTATTTTTGAAATCTTATGGTACATAATCAAAATCACTAGCATTATTGCCCATTTGGGACTTATTTTCATAAATTAAAATCAGTTAAGTGTTAGATTAACCAAGTAGTGGCACAAGAATATTCATTGATAATCTATAGAATTTTAACTGATGTAAGTGAAGAATGGCAATCATTTGTTATGAGTGATTTCATAAAACCAAACTCCAATAGGTTCAAGATAAAGCTGATATACTAAAGGCAAAATGAGATCATATTTTCTCTCATTTGAAAAGAGGACTTAAATTGTCATTTATGGCCATTTAAATGAAATTTGTGCATTCATGTATCACGCCATGCATGCATGTATGCTTTTAATCCATGCAGGAGTGTGCAGGTAATGAAAATATAGCATTTACTGCAAGTGAGATCTGAATTTGCAGAATGCAAATGAAAAGTTACTGATTTTCTCTCAAGTACAATCTCTAACTCTAACAGAGTTAATTCATAGCATTTTTTATTTTGAATGTGCCAAAATTCATCCATGGTAGGATCTTTCATGAAGCTGATCTTATATTATCGAAAGGTTAAATTTTATTGGAGTTTTAATGGGGTGCTACCACATTTAATGAAAGTTGGAAGGTAAAAAAGCATTCACATAGAGCTTTTGTTTCTAGTTATAATATTCAAATGGTAAATCCTATGGAAAAACATTGTAAAAAATTGATGATGTTATTTTCTTAAGCATAACTACTGCAACTTGGCCAACAATGAATTTCCATGGACTAGTTTGCTTAGAAATATTTATTAAAGAAGATGTTGGTTGATAGAGAATTTAAAGCCAAAAAAATTAATGCTTTAGTTTGGGATCATTCATTTGTAATTCAGAATATGTTAAATAATATTTTTGTAGCTAATGGTTGCAAGGAAGTGTAAACATTAGTGGATCAAAAAATGAGCCAGTCAGTGTTAACATTTTTCTATTGCCAAGCATATTTTTACTATCCCACATACTCAATGTTTCCAACACTAAAACTATTGAAGTGTCAGTTGTTGTTGGCAGGTAAAACTGGCTGTGTCAGCATGCATTGCAATTATTGGGAAGCAACTGTGGAATTTTAGGAATCATTAATTATTTGTGTCAAAAAGCTTACCACTGAGCAGTAAACAAAAAGCTGTAATTAATTTTACAGCAAATAAGTACATTTCAGTGACCTCACATTTTTCAGATGTTTTATGATTTGAGAGATTCCAAGCACCATACCCTCTTTCCTATATTCAATGGTCTCTTGCGAATGCATGACATAAAAATTTTTAAATGACATATGGATGTGGTCCCAAAGAAACACATGGACTTGTTTTTATTTACTGCTAAAACTCTTGCCATGCCAGTGATACTAAAATCTCCTAGAACTCCTATTCCAATGCAGCTCTTTGTGTATTTGAAACTGTGCTTTGTAACATGATGGCTTTACCATCTCAAGTACCTACTTTAGTAATGAGATTTGCCATGGCAAAGCCTAAGTGTTTGTAACAGGAAAATTAAAATGTAGTCTTACAAGCATATACACCAAAATTCAATTAGCGTGCTTCTTGGGATGATTGCTTCTAATGGATATACATTATTACAGCACCGAAAATATTGTAGTTTGATATTGTGATGGACAAGATAAAATGCATACAGTGATGCTCCTGAAATTATAGATGGCCATTAATTCTTTGTGAGTAACCTAATCATGTCCAGCTTCCTATATCCACCCCATCTCTTTTTCTCTCATGCCCTCTTCAACCCCCGACTGTACTGGGGACCTCGATTTCTAATACATAAAATATCAGCCACTAAACTATGTACAAAATTCAGGTGTGCCAAGTCTTTTGGTGTTTTAATTTGATGTTTACTTTTGGTGCCATTATCCTCACTTTTGCCAGGTTTTATGTAATGACTTCAAAAGAAGAAGCTATCCCATTCTTTTAATGTGTATGAAACCATTGGGCCACTGTGTTAAATTGTGCTAATTCATCATCACAATTGATGTGAGAGTAATTTTTTTTTTTTAATCTTCAATCACTTCTGCATTTTAAAATTATTTCTAACATCATATTGGTGAATTGAACCTCATTGCATGTTGTTATATTAATTCCACTTTGTGATTTCCCCTCACATTTAATATTTTCCTCCTTGAGTTAGCATCATTATTGTTTATTTTACTACCGAACAATGATCTTACCTCTATTACAAGACTGGTTGTGTCACATGTAACTATAAGGATGTGAGACTAATATTTCTTTTCTAAAGTTAAACATGACCATGCATTTAAATCTCATTGATCAAATTATAATTATCAGGGAGATCATTTTATTCTCTAGATTAATATCATGTGGAAATCATTTGATCATGAGTGGTTTTAAAATGATATTTTGCCTGATGAGCTTGTTTTGCTTTGATCTGATAGGATTTCATTCTTTTGAATAAGAGGTATGATACTGAAAGTTCTGAGAAAATTCTGAATTTTTGCTGCCTTAGATACTTCTTAGGTTCTGACTCTGCAAATCTTGTTGTTTGTTATTGGTTTCTTTTTAAATACATACTGTGTGTGAAGTAATATTTCTAAACTGATTTGAAGTGATCAATTGTCCATAATTGCTCGTCTCTATCTAACATTTTATTGCAATATTTGCAGTTACTGAAATACTCTTGGAAAATAATGAAAATACATGCTTGTACATTTTATCAAGTAAATTTTTAACATTTTATTGGCCATACTTCATTTTTGAAAACTTGTAATCAATTATGTCAATATGTGATGCCTGGTATCTCAAATTTTTTTGCAAAAGAGTATAAATATGATTAAGGTATCCTACAAAATTCATTGCAAAAAAAAGGGAGAACCAAAATACAAACTTAAAGTTTTTTTACAAGCAAGTGGAATTCACAGTATTTTTTTACATGTTGCATGCACATTAAAGCATGCTAGTATTATATGCAAATAATTTCCGATGTTTGAAATCACATTACGTGCTTAACTGGAATGCATTCTTGCAGTTTGCTCAGTGTTGTTTAAATATTTCTGTACTTGGGCTAAAAAAATGATTGCTCGATTTGAACTTCTTTCTATACCCCATTTCATTTGTCTTTTCCCGTTCCATCTGCCATCATTTGTATTGTAACTGTACTTTCATGCTTTTTGTTAGGATTGTCTACTCTTCCTCGTAGTCCTCTCATTTTTTTTGTTTGATAACATAATTGGTGATAGCTTCATGGGGCTACAGCTGATATTCTGAATGAGATTGTGACCACACAGTATGAAGTTATGGTGACCCTGGGACTCATTTCTTAAAGCTACAAGTCCTTTAAAAAATAATCGTAAATGGAATGTAAAACATGCTCACCACATTTACTGGTAAAAATGGACATGATGCATGTTTTCAATGGAAAATTTTGCCTAAACCTATAAAACAAACTTGTAGCATTAAAAAATAAGCCCTGGCTGCTATTTTGATGTGTTGTGTAATTGCAGGGCTGTAAAGATTACTTTAAAAATGGAATTAATTACTGATTTTAAAAATCGAGTAATAATAATTACTTAATTATTTTTATAGTCTAGTAATCAATTATTTTTCCATAAAACTAAAGAATAAATCAGAAGAAATTTAAGCAAAGTTATTTGTAATAATATTTTGTTTGATTAAAAAAAATTGAATTCGGCTCAAGTGCAATTTATCACAATAATGTATTGAAAAATAAATGGTTATTACATTATATTTATTTAGATACACGCACACATACATATGCATTTGTATTTTTTCTTAATGGACTCACGTTCAAGTTAACTGGATATATTCAACCCTTTCATTCATCACCATGTTGAAGGAGACAAGAATGAGATATGGAACAATATTGTCTAGCTGTTAAGTACCAAGCAGCATTGATGCACCATCAGGTGTCATATGTATTAAAAACAAAATCCAAGTGAGCAAAATTTCCTAAGTAGTTATTAAGGAATCAATACCTATATTCATATGTAAATGTAGCTAATTGTTTCATAAAAAACACATTGTAATCTGATTACAGCCCTGGTTTTTAGTATTTTAAAATAGTGTGATATGAGGGCCATTGTTATGGCGTATCAAGGTGTCACAAGCTCATTCAAAATAGTCATTTAAATGAAGATACTTTGTCTGCCTTTATCAACAAAATGTTCATAGATCCTGAGGCCAGTGAGATGTGAAATTTCTTGTCACTGAAATTCGGTACCCAAGAGAATAACAGAGAGCAGGAATGTTGAATATCATCTTTGATTAGCCAAATTAATACAGTGATTTTAAAGTCCAGTAGGTGGAATTTCCCCTCTGAGTATTTATCCCATGTTTTTCAATGTGGCATTTTGGTGTTTCAATGATATATGTTAGCTCTCTGTACTCTCTTGTTTTATGGAACAATGGCTTACCAAAATTGTTTAGTTATAAACCTTTCTTACCTACAGGTACATCAAGTGTGCATTAAGTAAATGAAGTTGTTTAAGAAATGTAATTATGATGTTACGTTATACTGTATGATATCAGTCAGTCTTCTAATGAATGAAATAGGTACCTATGTTGTTAGAATCTTTTGTTGCTGAATAAGAACAACTTGTGTTGACTTGGGTCCCTCGGCACCAGGACAATTTCTGCAAAAGTGGGTTCTTTTAATATGATGGGAAATTGAGATAATTTTAACAAAGTTACTGCTAAAATAAATATATTATATTTATTAAATAAATATAATATAAATATATTATAGCAGTATAAAAAATATACTGCTACAGAATTTATTACTAAACTAAACATGCAAGTCATGTGTCTGCTTCACTGAGCGCACAAATTTTTAAAAATATTTTGGATGATTTTTATATAAATATTAGTGATTTACCTAAGTGTTTATGCTCAATAAGTGCTGCCAAATCTGTGTTCCAGAACTTTAAAAGGAAATTTCACCATAAATGTCTACTTCCAGGCTAAATTTTATGAAAATGTTAATTGTTGAAAATTGGGCAGTTCTTAGATTATTCATAGTACCTGTTGTTAATCAAAGTCCCTTTTGAAAAGTTAGGTTAATTCCTATAGCTAATAATAAGAACCTTAGAAGGCCCAAATAACATTGTTTTGGTCAGCCAGTGACCATCAACAGGGAGAGAGGGCTTGACAGGGAGAAAACGTCAGTACGATAGTACTGTTTGCTGTCAAGTGAGTAAATGGTGTTGGGTGGGGGAGGAGAGGTGATGTGTAACAATGTGAGGGAGGGAGAGTTAGGAGGGGGTGCAATTGTTAGAAATGTCCTTAGGTGTCTTTTGAATTTTGGCTTGTTTAAAATCTTTTACCAACTGGATAAGTGTGCTGTTTATGATGCCTGGCTCTTTAGAATACCCTTTATTTGTGAGAAAGATGATGAAATGAGAAGCTCAACTGCTATTTGACATTACCTACCTTGTGATCATATCTGGTTCATTGTACAGGTTTTCTTGTCACCACTCTTGAGGTATACGGATCCTTTAAGGCATAACAAAATCTAATTATAGCCACTATTCCTTTATTTCTTTCAGTAAACTGATTTTTCAGCTCATCAGAGACCCCAGCTGCTTGAATTCTTTGCTGCTGTCCAACATTTTGGTTTCACATTTTTCCAGCTAAAAGGCTTTTTCAAAACTATCAAACAATTGAATTGGTATGGTATCATTAAAATTAGTCATTCTTAGTCATTTTCCCAGTATTACCATAAGCAGCTTTAACCAGTTCCCATGGACATATTAGTCTAGTGGGTAGAGTACTGGCCAGATATCCCATGGATTTAGTTTGTTCCCTGCAGTTTTTTCACATAAAATATTTATTTTTTTCTTTTATTATTTCATCAAAAATGACCTCGTCTCTTGGCCACCCCCCCCCTAAAACTACTGCTTGATTAGTACACTGATGGGCTATTCCCTGTCTGTACCTTGCCCAAACCAATATATGGTTGAAAATGATTCTATGGACCTCTGCACCTCCTCACATTTAGCATGCCCTGTGAATGTTCCAAGTCAATGCGTGATTTATTTGATTTCTTGTGACTCCAGGGACAACCATGTTCTTGTTGGTCTTTCATAGAAGTAGCGCACAACCCTTCACAGGTAGTGAACCTCAAAATGACAACCCTTCACAGATAGTGAAGGGTTGTCATTTTGTTGACATATCGACTCTGAGAATTATACTGTAAATGTTACTCATGTTAAGAAACCCTTGATGGACAAGAACTTGGCAAATAGACCTGAACCATACAGGGTGCGTTCTGAAATTAACGCAATTGAATTTCCTGCACTGCTCCCATTGATCGGAGTGGGATCAAACCACTTAAAGTAGGTTGGGGGAACACTAAGCTTTGCTGCAAAGTTGGTCTCAGTGCTCTTCAAGCTGTGGAAGTGGCAGGACATCAATTTTTATAAACACTCATAAGTTTCGAGGTGGTTAAAGACCTTTAAGGAGGGATGGGAAGAGGTTCATGACAAACAATGCTCAGCGGCCATGGCAAATCGACAAAATTTGTGGCTTGTGTTTGACAATTGTTGGACTCTGACTACCGATTGACTATCAAGATGGTTGCCAATGAACTGACCTTGTCATCTACTTTTGTGTTTCTGATTGCTACTGTAAATTTAGTGATGAGGAAAGTGTGCACCAAGCTCATGCCCAAGGTGTTGTCAGATGACCAAAAGTCCAACTGAGCAGAAATTTCAAGTAAACTTTTGCGACGTATTGAAAATGAACCTGATTATTTGGACAATGTCATCACTGGTGATGAAACCTGGGTTTTTGATTACAAGCCAGAAACAAATCACCAAAGCTCTGAGTGGCACACCGAACAGTCCTCCAAACCCAAAAGACTAGAATCAAAAGTGAAAACAATGCTTTGTCTTTTTGTGACAGTAGAGGAGTGGTCCATAAGGAATTTGTTCCTCTAGGACAGACAGCTAACACTGACTACTACGTGGATGTGTTATAAATACTCCGAAAAAGGATCATCAGGACAAGAAAAGACATCTCCACTACCTGGCAACTCCATCAGGACAACATGCCTTGCCACAACTTGCTACGAGTCCACGAGCTTCTAGCCAAGCACCAGATGCCAATGTTGCCCCAAACCCCCTATAATCCTGAAGTTGCCCCAGGAGACTTCTTTTTGTTCCTTCAGTTTAAGGCAGCCATGACAAAGACCTTGTGAGAGGTCTCCGAAGATGTCTTCCTGGGCGTTTAGCGGTCATGGCAGTGTTGCTGGAAAAATTGTGTGGAGGCCCAAGGACAGTACCTCGAAGAATTTTAAGTGTGCAACTCTGTTCAATAAATTAGTTTTTTTAATTGCATTACTTTCGGAACACACCCTGTATATACCCCATGGAGCATCTGGAAAAGTCGTGGGAAGGGGCAGCAAAGAAAGAAAGGAAATTGAATATAGCAACTCAGTGCAACCTACCAGGAGCCTCAAAGGGGTTTAAAAATTAAAGAATTGACATTACATACTAACAGGATATAGAAGCATAGCATTAAGCATTTGTATAAAATATGAAATAGGCTTCACAGTGGAGAAGGATCTTTATAGCATTGATACAGAACTTTCACCAACCCAGGGAATTGAGAGTCAAAGGAATGATGTTTAATACTGTATTTACAACTGTGCATGCACGCACAGAGATGGCCGTCTAGCAAAAGTAAACTGGATGTGGTATGAAAGAATATCATCAAAATGTAAAAATATTGAAGATTTAAATGCCAAACTAGGTGAGGAAGAGTGAAGATGAGCAATTGATAATGGAACAACAATAAGTTGATTGGGAGGTAAGAATGTTAGAGTTTTCCATTAGCACAACATTTTAGAGTAACTTGGGTGTTAATCAGTTGAAAGTCTTGCATAAATTCCTATCTGTGTTTCCTGTGCTCGTAGTTGCCATGAAAAAAGACCACTGAGAATATATTTAAAGAACCTCATTTTGATTATTGTAGGGTATCAAATATGCTTAGTTAGTAATTCAAAAACTTTCCAAATAGATGAATGGAAGGAGGGCCTAGTCGTTGTAAAAACTATTGGCTCATTGCCACAGAAAGGGCTTTTATTCCACATTAATTTAATTCAAATAAGGCTCTTTCTTGTGACTGAGAGTATTGCAATCTATTCTCATTGGCAAGAGAAAATGTAAATGGAAATTCTTAATTTTCCACTAATCTAGTCAACATTCCTGGAAAATGTGATTGACTAAATTATCATGATAGTTGGTAAGTAGGCATTCTCTCAAAATTCGCATCTCAAGTCATCCCATGTTGAAATTTTTTGACATTACTTCTTATAATGTTACCCATTCATACATAAAGCAGCTTTGCCGTTTAAATTACTGCTCAAGAGGTTTACAACCAATGCTTGCTCATTTAGTGAATTTTTAAAAGATTGGAGCTGACATGCCAATGCTTTCTATCTTTGTTCTTATTTCCCATTCAACTCAAAGCAGTATTGTAAATGTTTGGTGAATGATTTTTTACTACCCATCTACATCATGTCACTAAAACTGATATTTTAAAAACAAAGATGGTAGAGAAGCAAGTGGTGATTGATTTTAGTAAGCAGTCGAGATTCATCAATCTCTGCCTACGTCGAATACATGTATGGAAAAAATGTGTGTGTAGTCTTTTGGTGACTTTATGACTGCCGCAGAGCTATAGTTGACCACCTATATTTTCTTGCAGCAAATAGCATACCATGCCTTGATTCCCCTGCTGACACCAATTAATAATAACGTTGAATTATCATTTATGGGACTTAAAGTAAACCCGCGATGAGGGATATGGCAATCATATATGCATTACACAATACCCTGACCGTAGATTACAGGATTTGAGAATAATGAAAAAGAAAAGTTAAAGATGAGATGGATGAAAAAACGATGTATTTGTGCTAGCAGTTTGTTAAAGATGTCAGAGAAGTAAACCCATAATATAAGTCCTGTTTGTAAGCTGTTGACAGCAATGGAGCTGGGGAGTGACGTCACTTGAGTAAGTCTCTCCAATTTTCCCTATGCGCTAACCAAGTAGTTTAATCTCTTTTCATTCGCTGATACCCGATACCAACTCGGCACCGCTGGAGGCCATATGATCATTCCGAGGCCAAATGCAAGGTCGGTCTACCCGTATGACACAGTCATACTAGTTTCATAATAGCCCGGCGAGACGGCTCTATTGTTTCCATGTCATATAAAATCTTTTCTGAAATGACTCATAAAGTTTTTGTCTATGGAACATTGAAATCTGGGGAGCCGAACCATGATTGGATTTCTGATGTAAGAAATGGGAAAGGGACGTTCCTGGGCAATGGAACAACAGTAACGAAGTATCCACTGATAATTGGAACAAGATACAACATTCCATTCCTACTTTATAAGCCCGGTCATGGTCACGTAAGTTACCTATTCATAGCTGTACGAGCAATATTCCAATCAATGTCTAGTCAAATTTCATGAAAGGGCGTATATTGTAGACAAGAGAAATCAATCTAGATAATGTGAAGGTAAGCCCATTGGACAGAAATATTTTCTTTCGTTCAAAATCATTTCTTTTGAGTAAAAACACTTCAATGTCAGAATAATCTGGTTTATTAAAAGTCATGACCAGGTTTTATACTAATAACAAACGAAAATATTCATTTGTTAATACCGTTATGCATCTGTTCTCTGCCCTCATGCGTGTCCCTCGCAAAGAACCGCACTTTTTCAAATTCGAAGTTAATACGTCGAAGAGATTTTTTTGTCTATGTGCCCACAAATTCGTGCCTACCGTATTTCATGTGCGTTTTAATTACCTGATCAAATTTTATGTAATGGGAAGGTTGTTGAGTTTCTAATTCGAATAGAAACTTAAGAGCTTGAGGGATGTTAGCTCTATGATGATATAGTGCGAATAGATATTTTTGTATTTTTCCGGTTCTATTGTTTTGGAACGTTTAATTTTAAAGGTACACTATATCCACCTGGGAACATAATTTCACTCAAAAGTGATATTTTTAAATCTTGTAGTCACTCAATAACTATACGCTTGAGAAGTTATATATTTTCTTACAGAATGTGTTGGGTGAAATTTATGAAGTTGATCAACCCATGCTAGAGAAACTCGATGAATTGGAAGACCATCCCAACTTCTATCAACGACAAATAGACGATATTGAGGTAGTGACCAGTGACTTCCATGGAGAAACTGCTCAATCAACTCTCCAATGCTGGGTCTATTTCTTAAAAAACTTTCGTGCAGACTTACTTAATTTGCCCATGCTTCACTGTTACCAATCCAAAGGAGACCATGGATTACCGTATTGTGAAAGGTACCTCAGAGATCCTAATATTTCAGTAAAAGGTGAAGTTTTCTCAAATGAGTGAACCATATGCATTGGTTTAGAGACTAAATGACTCGAATAATCATATAGGGAATTCCTATATCTAAAATGTGATAAATTGTTAACTATTTTCAGTTTTAAACATTGCAGTGTATACAATAATGTGAAGCAATTTGTCATGTAGTATTGTTCAAACTTGGTTTGTCAATAACTGTAAGGAAATATGGATAAGAGGAGTAATTCACTGTCCTTAATTCAACAAGTCTTTTCATATTTGTGATTCACTAATTTGAATGGATTTTATGAGCTCATTTTATTATGGCTTGAATCCTGTAGTAAAAACTTTTGTGTGTATACAGGGATTAAAATTCCATTTAAGTAGTAGAATCACTAAAATGTTCATCAAAAGATTTCATTCAAAAAGCCTTAAAAATTTTGTATGCATTGGAATTCCACTATGGTATTCATAACAAAACAGAAGAGGTATGAGGAATAATCACTTTTACCCAGGTACGAGTGTCACTCATTTCAGACTTTAAAAATTATATTTTCCAAACCCCATCCTGGAATCTACATTACAAACACCTTGAATGAACCAATTCTAAGAATTTTACTCTTTAAATGACCTATATTCATATAAAAATAAGTTGATAGCATTATGTGAAAATCACAGTTAATTCCACCAAATTTAAAAACTTAATTTTGGTAATAAATATTCAATAAGTACCTACCTTGGAGAAAAACTAATTACTACTTTCTTGATTTACAATGGAAAACTAATTCTTCACCTGTTCTCAGAATAGATAAGTGTGAAGACGTGCATGATAACTTGAGGACGATTGGAAACCAGCAGTCATGAATACAGTTTAATTTATTTCGTTATTAAAAAACCATACACACAGTAATCAACCCAAAGGTCAGTTTTGTAGGTGATGATAGTGTTCACCCAGTGCTAAGCCTGACGGGAATTCACTCATCAGGGTAAGGCACAGGGTGCCTTTCCGTGTGCTGGTTATGGTTTCCCAGGAAGATCTAGTACCCAAAAAATCACATAGCTTGGGTGGAGCTACAGGTGCCCAGAAATCTAATCCGAGCCCTCTGGTCAGTAGTCCAATGCTCTATCTCTGGACTACCACGACCCATTATTTTGCTGTAATCAACAAAATTAGAAAAATCAGCCAAGCTATTACAAACTCAGCCTTGCTTTATGAAACACTACATCTTTGGTGCCTTATTTTGTTGAAGAGAAGAAGATCAAAACATTTGCAGTTATTTGTCTTGAATTCCCCGTTCATAATTGGTGGCAGACCAACTAGCAAATGCCAATAGGTCTGTCATCTAAATTATACTAACACATTTGACCAATTTATCTGTCAGTGAAGCCAATCTTTGACTTAATTTACTATTGGCATGGCAATTTAATATTTGTAGACTGATCAACATTATGATTTTAGTAATCACAAATATTACAATGGTCAAGTTTATTAGGAACAAGGAAATTAATAAAAATTACAAGCTTGTTACAAAAAAGTTCACAAACTTAGTCTATATGTACATCTATCCTGTCTCAAAACTACTTGCTTCATGTTAATTAAGCTCATTTTCATATACAGGTGTGGGTAATTAATGAATTAAAAACCAAAACTGAATATAAACCCCATTGCAAGAGCATCATTTAAGGTATGCCTTGATGTAAATTAGAATGCTGATCTCATCTAGGATTGTTTCAATTTGAATTTCCTATCCATCTGGAATGTGTACAAGAGGATTTTCCAAATGGCCCAAAATCCCTAGTCTGTAGTATTACTGTGCAGCAGTAAATTAACTTCTCACACCACGTCATGTATGGCCTTGTACCAATTCAGTGACCAATGGTATGCAAGATTGAGTGACCTTTTCAGTTCAGCCACCACATGGAATAACAAAGCTAGAGAAATGTAGTGGGCATCCCGAACTACAAACTCAAAACATTTTTCACTGTGAATCCACCCTGGTATGCAAGGTGAGATCAGCCTTGCATATTTCACATTACTAGGCCACATATGCAGCTCCGTCATCATCACAGATACAGAGTCCATTAATTCAGTTGGTAGGGTGCTACATGCAAGTCAAAGTTGGCAGTAAAACTTTTCCAGGTGAAAATTATAAATTTAATGGCTATCAAAAAGAAAAACTTAACTTTTATCATTAGCATATTTTGGAAGTGAAAGTACAAAAGATGAGGAAATGATCACTAGTTTGCCATCAATAATCCACAGCTGTGCTACCATACATCTGTACTTATGCTATAAGCACAATGAGAGAGCCTCAAATGTTATCATTAGTACTCAAATTAATAATGGGGTGGCATTCTCAGATAAGACAGGCTGCTGTCATCATCATCTTTAATGTTAAGTTTTATTGAAGAGTTATTTCTCAAAATGGGAAATCTAAGTCTCAAGTTGTTCACTATTTTCAAGAATATTTCAAGATAGAAATGTCCCTTTTTATCCATCCTTATAAAATTATATTTAATCAACAATACTCATTAAGCAAGATTACATAGTCAATGGTTAAATGTAAACTAAACAAATCTAAATAAATTTATGCTTTATGACAATTATGAAACACTAATCCAGATTTTTGTTCGGATTCCTCCATAGTCAATATTGATTATTCCAAACAACATAAATTATGGTCAACCAAGCAAAAGGTTAAGTTCAGTTCCTTTTCACTTGGCTTGTTGCATGTCAACTTACCATAATATAACTGTCACCCCATTGTTTGTTCTAAGACTTCTTGCAATTTAAATCTGCAAATGATTGTGTGAGGGATTACCAAAAGGGAAAGTCTTACTGTTAGAAAAGCCCAGGCCTACTTTTGGGAATACTGTAACAGCTTAGAAAGTTCAATACGTGCTAAGAGGAATAATCCCCTTAAATTCTGAAGAATATTTAACATTGTTTCATACATAGGGCTTAGGTTAAGGCTTCAGCTTTGAGTAACAGGAAAAAAACAATCATTATCAGGATATAACAAACAAGTATGGGCAGCTTCCCCTGAACCAGCAGAAGTTAAAATTCATGTTTTTGCACATCTTCAACCAAATTTTGTTATACCCATAAATCAGCACATTAAACTTTGGATATTTCAGTTCTCTGTCACACTTGATTGAAAAAAGGACGATGTGATCTTCTCACCACAGTGGCCTCAACTATTAAACAAAGTACTGAAAATTTGCATGTTTACAGGCCTCCTCATAAAGACAAACTTGAACCCAATGCAACCTACTTTCCCATTGGTTCAACAAGAAGTGACATTTAGGCATGCTTTCTTTAGCAAGAATTTTATGATTACAATAGTTTATTAGGGAACCAACATAAATTGTTTTGCAGTGATATAACTAGTGCTAAAATAAGTGGTCAAAAATTTCATTCCAGACCTCAGATTTCTACTCCTCATATAAGATTCATACAAGATCCCGATTTTCAGATAAGTATTAATTGTAGAGACCCACCCAGAGCATTTTCACCCAAGTTAGACTCTTACACATGGGTTATATCTGATGGCGATTTTACTATACATTTCATAACTCTTGGAATATATCCAATCAAACTATTGGAAATTATCTGCAAATTTTCTTCAACTCCATTTGAGAATTTTCAGAAAGAAATGCAATCATTCTATGACCACAGAACTTCATATATCCATAAATCTGCCTTTTGAACTGTAGCTAAATCATGTCACAATTCCTAACAGAATACATATGTTAAGTTACTGTTACTCCTTTCTGAAATGAAAATTACTTCGATGTGCACAAAATTGAAATGGTATTTGAAAATTTTTCTTAAGAGTTATAAAAAAAATACCACATGACCACCATAAAATTTCCATTCCCCTGCTGCTGGACATATATAGTCTTGAAGGTTACCTTGGGAAGAATTTACAAACTCAAAATAAACTGATACTGCAGCATTCAACCCATAGGTTGGTATGATAAGTGACAACTGAGCCCACCTAGTAAGGCCAATAGCATGTGAAATTAGGGTAGGATGGCCAGTTCCTGTGCCACCTGTGGTTCCCAAGTTGGAACTGAGACCTGAAAAATCACATATGTTGGGTATTTTAATCTTTTTATTGATCAAGCACAAAGAGGAGTGAGCCACTAGAAAAAAAATTATTTAGCTTTGTCAGGAATAATGTGCATTTTCTTATCCTTGATTAATCATTAAATATCGCATTGTGCAATGCAAAAGAATTAGGTTTCTCGATAAACAGTGTTTGTACAGGGGTATAGGGAAAATTGAATTTTCTCCTTAAAAATGTTTAGGATTACCCAATGAAGTACACCATTTACGCCTCATTAATTATATTAAACAAATTACAGATAACATTTTAAGGGATATTTATCTCAATGAAACCAATATTTTATTCACAGTAATAATGAAGCCACCCCTGATGACCTTTAAAAGGACTTAGCCTTTGAACAGCCACCAAGGAGATATCCAAATCTGTAAGTTATATGTTACTGACATTCATAGAGTGAATTTTGATTTCATTTATTTAAATATCTCATCACTTCTATATTACTCCCTTTAATTATAAATAGAAAATTCCTATCAACCATAGCACAATTAGCTTATGCACCTTGGCAGCAATTCAAATAATTCTGCCTAAGCATCCCTTACCTTGAAAAATATATGGCCTCTTCAGCTTTTACGCCAAATCAAAAACAAAGGAGAGTACATTTGGAACAACAAACCATTACCTACAATGCTCAATAACCGAGCAGTACTGAGCCAATAGACTCAAAAAGTTGCAACAGTGAAAAAACTAGGACACTGCCGCCTCCATTCTTCAATTTTATTGTTATTCAAGTCCTGGGATGGCACACAGGATAAAAAGAACTCTCTCTTATATTCATTTCTGGGTATCTATAAGCAATGAAAGGAGAAATATCTTTGACGGTTTATAATTATACGCTCATAACAAGGACTTCCAGTGATTGATTGAAAAATAAATTGAAGCATTTTCATTGTACACACGCGCGCGCACACACACTCCGTTCAAAATTAAAATAGACTGCATGTAGTCCAGCACTTTCTCCATTTTATATGCTCCCTCTACCAGCATTATAAACGAAATTAATTGGATAACTTTAATAACCACTCTTCAAAATATTGATTACTATCACTCGGTATCATTTCCGTGACAATTTGAAGCGATTTGATGTTACTTCAAACTTTTACGACTAATAATTTCAATCCTATTTTCACAACAGCCATTTGAGGGGACTTCATAGATGATGCACTATGGCAATGGTCATTCAGCAAAAGAAGCGTGCCTGTTACACCAATGCTAGCTTCAATGGTAACCACAAACTCTTCAGGTTGCATGTTTACGATGCATTCACCGACCACAAGTCTTGGTGGAACCTCCAGGGTCATCTCCTCTTCCTGATGGGACACTGGTACTTCCGTGGAGATCCACTTCTTTCCTTTTTCCAGTGCACAGATCCGGCCCACTTCACCCACCTCTTCCTCCCTGAACTGCCCATCCGATGGATCAGACTCCCTCATAAGGCCACGGTGCACGAACTGCTGCCGTCATCAGCTCTGGTCTAGTGCTCCATACTTATTGCCAAGAGGTAGACGTGAACCATTACCACGGCCCAGGTCAGAGGAAATACCACTTCCGGGGCCACGGCTGGAGTGTGACTTACTGTTTCGCACCTCTTCAAACCCTCGTTCATTTTCACGTCTACTGAAAAAGTGAGAATTTAAGATTTTTGTGAGAATTACGTGACACTCCCTCTTAAAATGATTTATACAACCAAAAGGAGAAACTAAACACATAAATAACACACACCACTTTTTCATGTTTCACACATTTGAAAAACTGAAACTTCATTATTACACTTTAATGTTTATAAAGTTAAATTGTCATGACTATGCCAATATACAGAGATTGAGTTTTGAAAAGTGTCAAGAAAAAAATAACACTGCTCCTGGGTAAGTAAGTACATTATCCAATTATGTGCCCGTTAAAAAGCTGTGATCATTCAATAGCAAATTTTGATAGCATAATCTACCCATGGACCATAAGTTCGGAATATGAGTAGAATTTTACAGAGGAAAACACTACGAAAAGATGGCATAGAGAAGAGATAACATAGTATCCATTCAAGAAGCATTAATTGGACAGATAAATGGCATTTTCTCCTGTACGCTGACCTAGTTATAATTCCCATTAATAAAGCATATTATTTCAATTTATTACATAATTAATTCAAATTTTCATCCCACCAATACCATTGCACAGAAATTAGACATAAAACAATTAAATTCAAAATTATTCTGTTGGCTCAATCAAGAGTAACAGTGTGACTGAAGATCGGGATCGAACTTCTTGGATGAAATATGATAACTTAGCAATGTAATTCTTTAACACACCTACAGCTGAAAAAAAGAAAGTCTTCAGTATGCGATTTGAACTTAAAGGTAACAATTTTGAAAAAGTTAAAAATACAGGGGAGACATACGGCGGCATTTACTCCCCTTACCTTTAAAGAACTCGAAACACGCTACGACTGATCATGGCCACTTCTTGATTCGTGTTACCCAAGATTTGACAAAAATGTACATTTACCAATCGAAATACAGGACACATTGATAAACCAAAAAAATACTCTCATTTTAGGAAGAGGTGGCATTCGTATTCCCCAATTCTACAAAAGTGGAAATAATTCCATTAAATAATGCAGGTGAATTAATGTTTCCATTTCTATATTAAATCCAACCTTTTGCCCCATGCTCCTGCAGGTTCAGCAGTCTTCGACGCTGATAACGTTGGAAAATATTCTTCACTATTTATATCTGGAGCTGTTTTAGTTTTAGCTCTCATTCTCAAGGGAGCCAGAGGTTGCTGTGCATGCCGAAGATGAGGAGCTCTGTAAGTGCTCCCACCAGTTTCTCCTGGACCAGCTGGTTTTTCATCTTTTTTATCTTCATTACCTGGTTGCATGGGTAAAATATAAAATATTAGAACCTGGAAAGAACGAGCAATAAACTAATACCATTCTATACCAACGAGAAAAATTATATTGGATCGGCCTGTACACATTTCCTTCGTTGATGACCTTGCAAGAAGAATATGAGGTACCGGTCTATGCCAAGTATCATATCATTGAAGGAATAACACATCTATAAAGACCACGGAAATAAAACAAATATTACTCTTATCTTCTTCTTTTTCTTCTTCAACGGGTTCTTCCTCTTTTTCTGGCTGTGGCATTTTCCAGGGTCCAGCGGGAACCTTCTTGCGCATAACCTTCTCTCCAGCCTCATTTTCGTGCTCCTCCTCCTCTTCATCGTCCTCTCCTTCTTCTTCTGGATCACTGAGTTGAAGGTTTTGAATTTTCAATCCTGAGTAATCCTTTTTTTCTTCCTCAAATTCCTTCCACTCGTCATCCTCTTGCTGGAACCAAGAAAGAAGATTAACATCAACATGCTCATTTGGTTAAATCTTAGAAGCTTTAATTATTCCAATCTGCATACCCATGGGATGATGAAAGTATCTTAAAATTTCCATTGCGACTATTTAACCCATACTATAGTACACAGCTGTTAATCATTAGGCACTATGGCAGCAGACTTCATTTTCCCCAATATGGCGGTTAATAAATCATATAACTTAAAAGCGAAAATGAAAAGCTTCTTACTTGCTGCTGCTGCTGTACAGGTTCATCACTTTCTTGTCCAGGAGTCGATACGGGCATAGATTGCTTCTCTTTCTCTTTCTTGGTATCCTTGGTTTTCTTCCCTGTTTCTTCTAACTTCTTGGCGATTTCGTCGGCGGTGGTAAATTTTTTCCCTTTAGCTTTCCGTTTATCCTTCTTTGCAAAGAAATCATCTAGATCTGCCATAGTTAATCCTTCTGTGTACTAATAAATTCGAATCGAAGAATAATCAAGTTACAGACAAAAAATTATTAGATGTATGACTTAGAGACCACCACATGGGTACGATTCTACTATCACTTTAATGTCACATCCGGCACATTTATTGGGAGGCTATTGAACAACTTTAATAAAATGAACTTCTCTTTATATTTCGTTTTATTAATTTTAATGCGTAAATATTAAGTTTAAGGCACTTTTGTGCACTTGTAATTTTTTTTCAGTTATATGCTTGATTAGGCGTAACTAGTTAGCGGTAAAATAATGATAATATTTATTTGCGAATATAAAGTCTTCTAATTATGTTCAAGGGATTTATAAAATGGAAAGGAAAACAGTGTATTAACAGCAGGTTTGAATAAACTTCCATAAGCCAAAATTTTTACATTCACCTTTTTAATGTAATATTGTATTGCCGTATGGTTATCATTAAGAATAGGTCAAAATGTAGCAACGTCACATTAGGTGAAATCACTTGACTGCTCTTGAAGATAATCCGATAATGGTTTTAAAATTTTATGACTTTAAAAGGTATGTACCGTTGAATATGGAGGAAAATGGTTTTTCAGGTAACTCTATTTTGATTTCCGGCGTAACAAACCATATTTGTAAATTTAAAACGTTAATAAGTGGGTTGTGACGTCTATGAGTCACTGCTAGACGTAATATTTGTTCGCTCATCCAATTGTAACTGTAAATATTGGATGCTCCCACTATGGTGATGAATAATGTGTCGTGCTTTCCGTAATTTTCCGTGGAAATTGAATTAATAAACAAGAGTGGAGATAATTGTAGGAATTGAAGAAACATCAAATGTAGTATAGAAGGTTAAATATGTAGAAGGATAAGTATTATTCATCAATGTTGTTAACTCTACAGTCTAAGGCCTTCAAAATGATGCGTGTATCCATCGATTTATTTTTATAATGTTCACTCTGCTTGAGTATCTTGGTCAGTGGCCACCGAAAGTAAAATAGTGAATTTATTTACTAATTCATTGTTTTTATGCCACCATATTGCATAATTATTATGCAATTATTATTAATAACAAGGGTTATTATTAAGGGTTGCAGGGTTATTATTATTAACCCTTAAATATAGATACATTGGAATTGTTTCTTTCACTATACGCCAGATTCTATTGGTTAATTAACCGTCCCACATTTACCGTATAATTCGATTGAAACCTATGCGCTGCCTTCTTGTTATTTCTGTTTATCAGAAATTATTACAAAACTTACGCAACGTATTTTAAATCATTAATAATCTAAAAAATCGGTCACTATGTATACACACTGAGTGTGGTCGAGTGCAAGTGTTGATTTTCTCTCCTTCATGTCTCTATGAAAAATATTGATGTATAATTTATGTTAGTGCGAATTTAATGGAAAATAAAATTAATGTATCTTGTACGGGAAAACGAAGAAACATGCCACCGGGTGGATTCCGAAGATTATTCAAAATGGTTGCTGTTCCTAAACTATTTTTTTTTTTGCCTTTTCTTATCAAAATTCTGAATGTCTAGTTACTGGAAGATTTAAACTATTTTTGTAGGAGAAGAATGTAACTGCGAGATTATGTCCCTGCAAGATATACTGTGTGAATTGGAAGTTTTGAGTTGGACATCTTGATTTTCTTATCAAACAAAATTGGTCTGAACTCTGATTGATAACAGAGATGAATTGATGCCCTTATAGATTATCATTAAACCTTAAGAATAGCTCATTAAACTAAATAGTGTCGTGCAGTGTTAGACAAAGATTTTACCCCCCCTCCTGCAACTATTTGCTCTCCAATAAGTTGATCAGTTTTATGACAGACATTCGTGAAATATTTGTCACCTCTAGTGGAGACTCCAATCCCCAATTTTGGCTGCAACCACAAGGTCTCCGGGTATTTTGAGTGTAGAGTCTGGCTGGGCATAATTCAGCAATTTGACTCTTCAATCTTTTGTCTCTAAAAATTTATTCTTAATGAATTAAAAAAATCAAACATGAATCCATGCCATAGAAATTTTGTACGTCTTTGGGTTGATTTTCAGCCCTCAATTGATGTTGTAGTTTCTGCTGAATGCAATGAAGACCTCTCCCATAAACCATTGAAAGTTATGGATGCTGTCACTTCATCGACATCTTGCTTCCCAACTTTGCCCATCTTGCTTGTAGTAGACTATTCTTCCCTCTTTTGTTTTACTTTGACAGGCTGACATGTTATGCCATCCTTATTATTAGTCAAAGGCTCACAAACAACAAGACAGGCAATACCGAGCAGTAAACCGATGGAAAATACATGTAACTTCCTTCATTATTCCAGCTCTGAAGCCAGATTGGTTCAGAAACTTAGTTCATGCTTTGCTGATACCATGAGGTCTTCATTCAATACTTTCATTTCTGGGAACTTACTGTGATACTTGTATGTTTCCCCAGTAGACTAATGAAAGATTATTTTTGCTGTCTTGTTCTAGCAGCAGCAACTTCTTTTATCCTTTTCCTTTAACTTCCCACTACTGAGTCTGGAACTAAAACAATTTTGCTTGTGGATTTTCTTACTCAAGAACATTCAGAGATGACATTAACCTCTCTTCTGCCACCTGGAAGGGTTAAGGCCTGAAGATGTAGCCTCATAAAAATGGTTTAAAACAGTCGTGATATGGCAGAGGTGCTGATGCTTCTTAATAAACAAAAAATATGCTGAGCATTTATTCCTTTGTATGATAAATAACATTTATTGATATTATTTTCCCTTTTAATAGTAATGGCTGTATATTATAATACATAATTATTCTGTAATCAATGTATACATATCCATCTAGGAGATGAGGAATATGGTTCTGCGGTGGCTCATGATGGAACAATTCCACAAAGTTATGCCTGAAACAATTAATGAGCTGCTTTCCTTTCTCCTTGATAACATGTCTTTTCTTTAGAAAAATCTTTGATGGTGTACTCATTTCCTCCTAGTTTTTGGTGATGCATCCAAGAGTTGGCATTAAATTTTCAGTCTGTGTTCTTATTTTTGTTCTATGAATTAATGGGTGCTTTAGAAAAAAATATTATAACCTAAACTCATATTTTATGAAATGAACCATATTGAGTTATCAAATATGAGTGAAGAAACCCACTGCAATGATATTGGAGAATTTCTTTCAATTTTACCCAAAAGTTTAGGCTTTTCGAGGGCATGTTTTGCAAGATGTCTTTGTTTGAGTTTTGGCATTTGCTTTTGAGCCGATAAAAACATTTGAATGGGGCTATTTCCATAAGTCCAAAATTTAACCAAATATAAATTAACAAACAGTCCATGATGTCAGTATTATATTTTCATGTTTTTTATAAATGCATAATATATGCAAATGATACTTGTCAATTGTTCAGTAAGAAGGAAAAATGTTCTGTGGTGGATGATGTAAGGCAATATTTTTTTAGAATATTTCTGTAGTGTATTGGAAATCGTATGAGCAATTTGTAATACAGTGCAGTCCCTTCACACATTCATAAGCCTTTATTTTAATACAAAATATGTAGAGTTATGCCTTAGGAGTAATTTTTTGTGCCAGAATTTGTTATTAAATTTTCATGTATGTAGTACACTGAGCATTGAAAGTATCTTGATTTTCATAGCTTTATTTTTGATGGTCCTCAACAAATATCACAACCCTGGACTTCAAAAGCAATTACTGTTGACTGAAGCTTCATTCGTACTACATTTTTTCTTTTAAATTAAATCCTTTGACTGCAATCCAGGCTATCAAGAATTTCTCCCTTTGCCTCATTTTCTAACATTTTAGCTTCTAAAACAGCAATCCTCTGCCTCTATCTACTTTTCTGCTTCCTTTGGGTTTCCTAAAATGTTTTGCTCTCATCCTGTGAACTACTAACACTAATGTGAATCTTCAAGTTTTTATTACAAGTGGATGTATTTCCCTCATTAATAATCTACTTCATTATCAATCTTTCTTTTCATACAAGTAAGGATCAAGTGGAGTTAAATAAGTGAGCCTTATGGATACTCATAATTTCCCTTCTGCATACATAGTAGAGAGAGAGATCCATTTTGGCTAAGTTTCTAATGCCATGGCCTACAGGCCAGGACTGTCAAGGAGCAACACTCATTGCAACATATTATTGAATGATTTGATGCTTGGTAGAACGTGTACTCATTGCCTGTGCTCCTTTAAGAATGTACCAAAAATAAAGAAGCTCTGTGTTACCATCTGGGTAAGTCCTAGCAGACATTTTGCTACATAGTCAAAACATGGTTGTTACTGTTACCAGCAATCCATGGCTAATGAAGATCATTTTGATGATCTTTGGCAGTTTAAAATGTCATCATAGCTTATGACAGTTAATGTTTCAGAATTAATACTTAATAATATTTTTGAGAATGTCAGTAAATTACTATAAATCACTGTTACCTGCATCAGCAGACCAGTGTAATTCATAGTGTATAATCAAGAATTTATAATTTTCCTGAATATCTTCACTGTAGATTTGTGCCAAAAAATAGCTAGCAATTAATTTAACTCGCTCTTCTTCCTGCCAAAACAGAAGTTAGACTAAGGAAAATTGTAGTTTAGTTAAGTGAGTTATAATTAGTAGAACTTGAGGAAAAACAACAATGTTTTCTTGGGCTATTTCATGATTTTGGTTGAGAAAACAATAGTAAATAATATATAATAAATTCAAATAATATATAAATAATAAATTCTTGATTAAAATCTTACGTATTGTATTTAGTAAATATATGTTAATTCAAACAGATTTCTTGAAATGCAATGCCTATTATTAGTTCTTATCAAAATTTCTAAATAACCTAGAAGTAAATAAAATCCTATGAAATTCTTGCAGTTAAATACTAGCCAACTTCAACAATGACTAAGGAAATTGTATGTTATGATTAAGGCCTACATTAATAATCTCATCTGGTAGTCCTTTAACAATATTTTACATCTGAAGTTCATTTGTGATTTCTGATGTAATGTATTTGCTGACTGGGAGATGATTATTTATATGAGTCTGAAGAACAACATAACCTAATCTCTGTTTAATGCTTTCTTAATTTTTTTTAAAGATTATGATATTTACAAGTATTTTAAATAGATCCAACTGCTGGAAAAATATGTATTCCAACACAATGAAACCTATATTACTAAATGCCTTGAACCTGTAAATTTGAAAACCTTAAATTTCAATGAATGTGGTTGCTCATACTGTATTAATGAACCTAGAGGGACACTACATAACCACAGCCCTCCCGCTTCACAGCGTGGCCTTAATTAAGTGAACCTCTCACAAATATACATTTTCTTTCAATGTATGCTGCTAAGTAAGATTATTCAGTCTGCCATGTCTGGACACCATTGATATATTTTGCGGTTTTTAGAATTCCGGCCGTTAAATTAATCCAAAAAAATGGGTCCCTTATTTTATAGTCCCCATTTCTCTTGGGAGATAGTCTTTACCTTTCCATCTTACTTCTCTCATGGAAAACCTTTTATATGTCAAGCTCTATTAACCACCATTAGGAAAGCACTAAAATATGGGAATCATTGAAACACTAGAATATATCATCCATACTGGTGCTCTAGTCCAGATGAAAAAACTAGATTTATTATGCTTTCCAATGATGACTGGGTGAAAAAAGGGATATCTAATCTGCAATATTGACTGGCATGAGGTAAATTTATCCTAATATGAAGAAGTCATAACCTTTCTGTAGGAATGTCAAAATATTTTATGTGCCTAAGTGTTGGCACATTAATATTTTGATCATCGGTGGATAAAGATTGGTTCTAAATTCCATTCCTTCTCTTAATTGTATTTTTGAAATGGGTGAAATCGATGACCTTTGAAAAATACTAAAATTTGATGAGGAAGCAGCAAATCCCTTGCTTCTTCAGAATTTAGAGCCCAAACATAAATTTCAGTTTGTTAAATGGAGCTATCATTGCAGTTGAGTCAGTTTGCACATGTCATCAATGTAGGCATAGTACCATTTCTTGGATGTTTGGTAAAGCACATGAGCTACAGCTTTCAAAGTGTAGGACAGCATAGGCAGGTAGGCATTATCATAACAGGTGTAGATCAATCCATTATTATTATCAATTCAAGGTGTGGTTTTCAGCAGCTATCCCATTACTTTCCAGTTTATTCTCTCCCTCATAGCTCCTTGTGCTAACATCTTCCATCGCCTGCTTCATTTAATTTTTTCTTGGTTTTCCACTGTAATTCTCCCCCTTACATTTCATTCTGATATGATCCTCTATAAACTATCAGGCCTAAGGATGTGTCCAATAAGTTACCCTCACCTTCTTTTGTTTGCCTTTGGTTTCACTTTTCAAAGTTTCATTATTTCTGGTCCACGCTTATTTGTGAGTTAGCCTACTTCTATTTGTCAACAAATGCTGATGACTTGGGACTTAAGCTGTAAGTTTTGATTCTGGATACTTGATTTTAATGCTCACTTTAATTTGGATTGTAACTTGGTCATTAATGAGATTCTAGATTTGGACGTTTTATTTTTTTGGGCATGGGAATGTTTTTTTTAAGTTAATGAGGAGATAGTGCCACCCAGTATTGTTCAAGTCACAGGAGATGGAGACTCTGGGTCAATATCTCTCCTGTCTTATGGATGATACTTGGTCACTCATAAATGAGGCTTGTCTTGGGCAACCGGGAGGAGTTCTCCATAGCATTCCTAAAAGAGACCTGTGGGTGTACTGGAGGGATTAATTGTTCACACCATGGGTCCCACTTATTCCATCATCTGAGGGCTCCTTTGACTTCAAGAGGCTGTAGTTATTCCTCAAGGTTTACTTTACAGGAGCAGTGACTGAAGGTGGTAAGGATTGACTCATGGAGGACAGTCTCTCTCATGTGCAATTCTATGTGGCCTGCTTCCTGTGAGTTCACCCTGAAACCTAGTTATTCTAAATCCTTGTGAGGGAAACCACCAGATGATGTTAATTTTTGACACCTAGAAAATTTGCATCTCTATGAGCATCACAGTATTTCAACAAAAATCATGAAAATTTGACTATATGGAGAAATTCATGAAACTGTATTGGGTAAGATGGTAAATGAGGCAGACATACTGTAATGTCACTTTGCAATTGTTAGCACATCTTGAATCCCGAAATTAGTATTGGAAAAGTCAGTAGCAGCAGCTATTAATAATATATCTGACAATTGAAATGTATTTGTTCATGCTAGAATTCATCTGGTAAATGATATTGTTCAAAAAGTCCACCATTGGAAGCAACCAATGGCTTGACTGGTTCCCAGCCAAAGGAATTGGAACTTCGACCTTGGAAACCTCTATCCTCCTCCCAACTGCTAAACTTATCTGGACTTTTATTGCATTCATCAGGGTCCTGATAACCCCTTGGGGTCTGTCAGGTTGCATCATTTTACATCCTGTTCTAATTCAAGTATATTTGTAATTCATTATTGTTCACCAGATCTTAGGTACTCTCTCTCAATCACTCATCAAGTACAACTGTCTCAATTCAAAGTCTCTTTCAAACACTAAGGCAGCAGAACAGTATGTTTTCATCAATCAGTGCTTTATTGTTGTGATTTACGTGAAATATTTAAAAAAGTAAGGGAATGATACACCATTTCATGTATAAAATTTTTAAAAGTAGTTCTCATCATTCCTGTCTAAACTGTGATGAGATATTTATGTGAATGTGGATATTAAGGAAATTCTATGGAAGAGGACCAGAGATCTAATCTTCCCTGTGAAATTCATAAAGTTTTACAAAACGGTTATATATTAAATTTTCTGAATATAATTGAATATCGGGCATTAATTTAGGGAAACTTTACAGTATAATTTTCTGGTTAATAATTCCCTCTCATTCTGTTTCAGTTGGAGTATAATCGCGTTCATTTAAGGGAATTAAATTTCCCTCCTACACCCCATTGGCTAGTGAAAATGGAATATGGCGGAGAGAATTTTCTCAGTCGAAATTATGCTTTTGTTAAAAACTGATAAGGAAGGAAGACAATCGTAGGTATGACTTAATAATTGATGAAATACTTCATTTATGATTTTAAATGAGTTTCATTGCATTTTAAATTATTTCGTGACAATAAATGTGTTTGTTATGGCCTCCGCGTCGCTGGGGATTCTGGGTTTCGGTCTGTCACAGCGGTGAGAAGCGCAGTAGAGGTTGATCGTTGATAGCGGGTGTGTGTTGATGAGGGGCGTGAAGTGTTCATTCTGTTTCATCGCAACTGAGGCCGAGGAGCTGTTACAGAAGTTGCCACCATGAAGATCACCGGGACATTAAGGGGCGTTTCGAAGATGATAGATTTTTACTCGCAGTTCAACCCATCGCCTCTGTCAATAAAAAAATTCATCGATTTTGGTAAGTTAAAAAGTACTACATTACTCCTCTTCGTCGCCTTTGAGCTTCTATAACTTGCGTAATACTACTCTAATCTGACTGAAAGCTGAACTAAAACATCATTTGAACAATTTAATGTTCCTGTCGACACCTTTATTGTTGTTACCCAAATTATATAAGTTATAGGTGTAGCAAAAAAATCTCTGGCATTTTCCATGTATCTTGTCACTGTTGTGATAATTAGAAGCGGGAAAAGTATATTTAACGAAGTTTATTTTTGTGAAAACGGAATAATAGTAGAAGAGAGATTGTGATTTCATTAACTATATGACCGTCATATTTCATTAGAGAATTTATAATCTATGTGTTGTTATTATATTAGGATGTGCTAGTTGTTTATGTGAAGTGTAATTAATCAGTGTTTTGAAAATTTTAATAAATGCTCAAATAGACTTTGCTATAATTTTCATAGGGAATTTTCTTTAAATATTTTGGGAACATGGGTGACATATGGTGATGCGGGCGAGGGATTGTTTCACAACATGATTCTCGTCAGTTATGCATTTTCGAATATTGAGGCTTTTGAATGGATATTCATACCGAAAAGGGGAAATAACCATTTATTTTTTCGATTTCAGCTTGTTGCTGTGAAGTGTGCGATAAAAATGCGCGAATATATATGTTTTTTGAGGAAATAGACTTAAATTTTTCTTAACCTATTTCGTGTAATCTGTAGAATATGACAAATACGGAAGATTGAATGAACGAGTTCATGATTATCAAATCTTATACCGTTTCAAAGAGCTATTATTATTTTTTGTCGGAATTGGAAAGGTATATTTCATCAGAGCCGACTTTTCGCATCGTTGTATTATAATTTGGGATAATGCAACAAACACCAAGTTTCAGCTTTTCCTCAACAGATTTCCCGACTGTTGGAAGCATATGCTTTCCCTTTGACTTGAAATGAAATTATATGGTAATGCATTTCGCGGTCTACCGATTTCATGGATATCGTTGAACTGATTTGTTTACTCTGACGGCAAGGCAGTCTCCCATTGGGAACGCGGTGACTGAACAGTAACGTAGGGAACACTCGTGTGAAAATGCGCGAAGATCCAGACTTTCAATGAATGGGTAAATAAATAATGACCAATGGCGAGAAAAGTTACTGTCAGAAATGCTATGAATGTCGTGCTACTCTGTAGTACCTTGTTTCCCGAATGCCCAACCTTTAAATTTGTTCGAGTCCTGTCCTGAGCTAGTGATGTCTTGTTAGTCGAGTGATGAGTCTTCGGTAATTGGGGAAAATTCTTTCTAACAACTTGCCTAAGTAAATTTCTTTTTATGTGAATTCATATCACCGTTCTTGATTCAGCTAATATATTTTTCATTAGTAATCAGAAGTTATCGGTAGACATGAGAAATGTCTTAGTTATTTTATTAAAATAATTATTTTCGCAATTCTTCGTAGAAGTATTCTTTTATTTAACAATAACTGGTTAATTGCTAGTGAATAATATCATAACCGAAACAAAAATTGTGATGAGACTTTATTATTTAAGACATTTGTCCCGGTAAGTTGTTATTTAAATGATAAAAGCCATTGTAAAATGTATTTCTCGGGCCAGTAATGTTGATTATATTGTGTCATTGCAGCTAGGTACTATTACATTAAGTTAGCTACGCACTGGTATGAATAGATCTCATGTGTGACGGATGTTAACGCACAAAATAATCTCTTAATAGCATTGAGCATAGCCGGCCTGGAGATTTGGTGGCGTGATTTATACCCCTGATAAAGTGTGATTAAGAACTCTTCCGGGTTTACAATATAACTTAATTTGTGACAGACTATAAACCAATACCTGGAGAGTATCTACTTAAACTATTATCTACTTACTGTGTTTAACAACAGGGGGCATAAGGCGTATACCCTCCGCTAGATCTCTCTTGATCATTCTCTACTGTTGGTTAACTTCCTGGAAGGCATGGACTTCCGATATTCTGGTATGTAACGGTCTCCAGAGAAAGTCGCTAGTTTGAATCCCGCAAATATTGAATGTAAAATTACCATTTTTCGGATTTTTTATTGGTTGAGAAAATGGTGAGATAAGAACTCGGCTATTGGAACACCTGAAAGCCCCAATGATTGCAGTTATCACAGCGAACCATTGTCATAGATATAGAATTTCTTGCTGGTGGCTGTCAGAATAAATAGGCCTAGTTTCACGGAAGACAATGAGCACCAACTACTTCTTCTCAGATGACAATGGTTTTCGTTTATTCAAGGACTGATTACATTGTTAAAACAATTAGCTTCAAAATATCCATCGATCGACTTTCTCTGAATATGGAGGGATCGGGATGGAGCAGTGATTAACCCACCCAGAGGGTCCGGGTTCGAACCCCGAAGGTGGCTGATATTTTTCAGTAGTATCTCGATGCATACTTGAGGTGCTTTGTCGAGGGCACTTTTAGTGAGTACGCCGTCCGTCGTATGGGACGTTTAGCTGCGGACCCCTTGGCGCTTTTCGTTAAGAGTAGGCTAATGGCGATCTTCCTGTCCATCCCTAATGGCGCAACTGACCTCAGCTTTCGGTCGCCTCCCGTAATAACTACTGCTACTAATTATGAATGACTTATCAAAAATGAGATAAATTACAGTTGTTGATCCTGTGATCCTATTGATGAAAGGTATTTTTATTCTCGTTTTGCTATCTCCATTGTTTTCCGTAAAGTTTCTGAGGTTATAACAGCTATTTCTTATTGGTATTCATTCCCTTACAGATGTAAATGTATATAATAAGGGATAAGATATCCCACCACAACCCACTTCCTCAATTATTCCTGAGCTTATGCCTAATATATGCAGAAATATTGCTCTAACTGTGGGAAAAAAATTAAATTGTAATAATTTTAAAGGGCGCTTGAATTGCTTGACAGGGTAAACTGCATTATTTGTGTGCCGGAGAAAAGTCCCTAAGGTCAAGTTTTCGTAAGCTATAATTCGAAAATATACTATTATTACTGTTGGTCGCGGTGGTCCTGTGGGTAGAGCGTTGGACTACTGACTGGAGGGTCCTGGGTTCGATTCCCGGGCGAGGCACTGCACCTGCAGCTCCATCCAAGCTAGTTGATCTTTCGGGTACTGGAACTGGCCCCCCTACCCTGATGTGTGAATATTCACACGCCGTCAGGCTTGGTACATGGGTGAGCTCTACCATCCTTCGAACTAAACCGACTTTCAGGTTGATTACTGTGTTTATGGTTTTTTTATTATTATTATTAAAAAAACGCACATGTGCAGATAGGCAATGTCAGGTGGTCAGTCAGTCCCATGTATTGCAATCAAACTTGCCTTGGAAAAATAACACGACATCTCAAATCCAATCAATACCACAAAAATATAATAAATAGATTCAGTCAGAACAAAACAATGCACTAAAAGGAAACTTCCAACCAACAATCTCTATCACACAAAAAAGAAAATCCCCATCTTATTAACATCAGTTTCCTAATCAACAAGAAAAAATCAAAACTAAGCTGTTGCATAGAATTTCACACAACATATCAATCAAATTATTTTATAAATTGTTTACATATTTTCTTAAAAGTATTTACCCTGTTAGAAAAGGGGTAGAATATTTTCGCTGATAAACTGTTCCAATCAACAATTGTTTTATTAAGAAATAAACATTTTTTATTTGTTCTTTTTGCCCGGTATTTTACCTTGAATTTGCGATCATTCCTCCCTATAAAATTTGGATTCCCGCCTCTTTCCGTAGTTCTGCCCAAGCTTTCTCTCCCTTCAGAATGCGGAACATTCCACAAAGTCTGCTTATTTTTCTTCTACTTTGTAAATGTTCCCAGCCCAGCGTATTTAACATTTCAGTCCCACTCTCTATCCTCCAATGATTCCCTAGTACATATCTGGCAACCTTTCTTTGTACTTTCTCCAGTTTTGTAATATGCCCTTCTTCGTGCGGGTCCCTTACAAATGATGAGTACTCTAAAACTGGTCTTACCAGGGTCTTATATGCCTTTTCCGTAGTTGCTCTAATGCTCCCTTTGAGGTTTTTCATCACCCAATGCTGCGTTTTGAAAGATTTTTAGCAATGTATTCCACGTTTAGCCTCCACCCTAAATCCTTGTTTAAATATACACTCAAATTATTATAGCTATCATTTCTAGGAATGACATCTTCCGAGAATTTAATCCCTGTTAGTTCCATTTACCTTGAGTGATAGATTTGCATTTGCTAACGTTAATATCCATTCCATCATTTGTCACCCAATCCGCCATTTTATTAACGTCCCTTTGCAGTACGTCGCTGCCAATCTCGACTTTCCTGTAGACACTGGAGTCGTCCGCAAAAAGTCTTATCTGAAATTGTTTATATTCCGGGAGATCATTTATATAGATTAAAAACAAGAGTGGGCCAAGTACGTTTCCTTGTGAGACTCTCGATGCTACCCTCGCTTTTTCAGAACATACTTTTCCTGCTACGTGTAGTTGATGTATCCTACACGTAGCGGATGACTCCGTTCAAAGTTACTGTTGCGGCATCTCCCGCAGTTTCTTGAAAAATACTTTTCCTGATTTGACCCTTTGTGTTTGATCTTCCATGAAATTTTTGACCCACGAGATTACTCTTCTTTCTATCCATAGTGATAATTGGCCCATCTTAGGTATTAAGCGACCGTGATCAGCTTTGTCAAAGGCTTTTGACAGGTCGACTATTTTAGCAATCACTTCAATTCCCGCATCCATAGAGTCGTGCCTTTTTTGCAAGAGTGCCCTTTTCTGAAACCATATTGGAGACTGTACAACCAATTCTCGCTCTCCCAGAGATAATCAGCGATTATTTTCTAATAGCTTGCATACAACTGACGTCAAGCTTACAAGTCTATAATTATCAACTAGTGCCTTATCTCCTCTGAAAATTGGTGTTACAAATGTCTCCTTCCAAGTATTTGGCAGGGCATTGTTGTTTAAGGTAACATTGAATAAATGATTTATATCATTTGAAACTACACCACTACCCAATTTAAGCAAATCAATTGAAATACGATCTGGCCCTTTTGATTTGTTTGCCCTTATTTTCCTAAATTTTTCATAAATTTCTGCGCTCGTCATTTTAATACTTTTATTATTTTATATTATTACCAGGTAATCTCCGGTTAAGGTAGGTTTTTGGATGGACAGAACTATCCAATAATTATTTTGTGAATCCTAACAAAACACAATCCAGCAACCTATTCTACATCATTATTTTTATTTTTTGTTATTATTATTTAGTATTTTATTTCGCTTCCTTGCCATCTCAGAGGTGTATCTACAGAGTCCATTTTGTATACCATCCCCTTGAATACACTTAATTACTGATGTTAATTGTTAAATGCATTAGCCTTTTCCTCATTTTTGAAAACTGTTGTGTTTTCCCTGTTGTCTTTCCTCCTCCGCAGGTACTTATAAAATATATTTCTTTTACCTTGCGAGATTATGTTCTATAGGAAAGTTTCTTTGGCTATTTTTTTCTCTATTTAGTTCACGACCTAATATATTGTAATTTATGAGCAATTCCTAGCTCTCGTTCCATTTTTTATAAATCGCCCTTAGTTTTTTCTTCAAACATTCGATTTTCCGGTTGTAGAACTCTGGGTCAGTATTTTCTTTAAGAATTTTTTCGGGACAAAGACATTAAATCCCTCCTCCAATATCTCCTTAAATCTGTTCCAGATTTCTTCTACACTACTTACTCATTCCGAATACGTTTTCCCTTAAAAAGGTCTAGAGCCCTTATCTATCATTGCGTTTATATTGCCATACTGTCTTTTTATTTACTAGCCCCTTATACTGAGACATCTCCCATTTTAGATACATGCGCACAGCAGAATGGTCGCTAATTCCCGTAAGGCAATATCCCCCACCCACTTTTTCGGTCTCGGTAAGTATGACGTAGAGGATGTTTCTCTCGTGCGTGGGTTTATCCACCATTTGTACAAAACCCTCCCCGTTTATGAGAAAACTAGCGATTTATTGGGCCCTCCCATCCCCTACCATGACCTCTCTGGCGGCCATTCTGTCGGACGTCCCCCTCGATGATCCTCGGGGGTAACCGAGCACATGCCTGCTAATACCTCGACTGCGTGCATCCCTTCGTTGGGGCTTCTGTGCATGGCAACTATTTTTAAAGTTTTCCCACCAGTCCTATCTTTGACGTGAACACACATCATTTCACAATCATTGCTTACTCATTCCATTGTACTCATTAGGTTTTTATGTACTCATATGAATATCCCTCCTCCACGGCCATCCCTATCCCTCTTGTAGACGGCCAAATTTTAAGGAAAAATTTGGCCGTCATGCCAAACATTTGCCGTTTGGCGTAATGTGATCGCTTAGCCACGACTCCGTGTCTAACATAATATCTGGATTACATGCATCAACTAACGTCTCGAAATAGTATGTTTTATTTAGAATACTTCGGCAGTTAACCTACAAAACTATTAAGCCCTTACCTTCCTTTCCTTTGATCTTGCGAGGTCCACCTTTTGTGTCTATTACAGGTTTCCCTGCTCACTGAGCTTTAGTGCGACATTTTAAAACAGATTACTCATAACCAGGGATCTCTTCCTGTTTAAATGCACTCCATCGCGGCCCAAGTGCCCGTCACCGACCCAACAATTCTGGTCCACAAATGACTGAGCTTGTTGCACGCAAACCCACTCTATTCCTTCATTTTCGCCGTCAATTCTCTTACAACGTATGTCCCTTCTACGAAGAATCCCACTAATAATAATTTGAGCACTTTTATGTTTCATTATTTCTTCCGTAAGGAGTTTATGGGCTCCCACGCTCCGGTTCTCCTTAAACCTCTAAAATAGTCGTTGTTTAATTTAATTTACCACTCCTGATGTTTCCTTGGATATTCTTGTACAACGTTCGAGCTTCACTTTGAAGACGATGATGAAAAATATGTTGCTCACTGGAAAATGTTTTTGTGACGATGTCTTTTTGCGCTTCAGGAGACATTTAGATAATGTAATTTTGGAAAGAAGGGAGCGTAGATAAAGTTACCATTTGATTTTTCATGAGATAAATAAGGCGAATGAATTTATATTTTTCTTTAAGCTAGGCTTCTTATGCCATTTGAACCATGGAGTGGGACATATTTTTGAGTAATGTTTGTGTTCACTAAATTAAAATTTACAAACCACATAAGTTTTAAGTCTTCACGAATATATCGTTGGAAACGAAAATGCGTATTTTTGACTGACTGATTATAAATGTGACATACTATACTCTCGAAGGTATTAATGTAATCTCTCTTAACTTGGCCATGATTAATGCTATATAATTACGATTAAACTAAACGAACGGTGTTCCTTATATTTCACAGGCCAACAGTGTTTTTGGTGCCGGAGCTTTTAATGTTGATTTAAAGAACAATGGGGTGCTGAATCCAATTATGACACTAGTTTTTTCCTATCAGCTATAGCTTTCAAGATATAGATATGTTGTTACTTAGGTAAAAAATCTTCTACATGATGATATGGGAATATTATATTAATAACACCGGCCAACAGTGGTTTTGGTGCCGGAGCTTTTAATGCTGATTTAAAGAATAATTGGGGTGCTGAATCCAATTATGACACTAGTTTTTTTCCTATCAGCTATAGTTTTCAAGATATAGATATGTTGTTACTTACGTAAAAAAATCTTCTACATGATGATATGGGAATATTATATTAATAATTATCCCATTGGCCTACAATATAGAAATATACATAAAACTTATTGACAGTTTATTGAAAATAAAAGGAACACCGCAGAGTGGTTATAAATTAGTATACTTATAGATTTATTTAACTTTGAAAATTATTTTCCGGAATATATCAAATATTAAAACAACTAATCGTAAGATGTGCCATATCTAAAAAAGTAGAGCTGTTAAATAAAAACGGATTTCATATTTGGATTCAGCTCTACAAATATAGTTAAAATCATCACAAAGATTCCCGGCACCAAAAAAAAATTTTTTTTTGTAGGCCTGTGTTTTCAATGGATGGATCTTCAAGCAGATATTGTAAAAAAATCCAAATTATTAATAAATAAAATCGTGAAAGTTTTTTCCCGAAATTTTGAATGTAGGAAATGTTTTTCAACAGACAAATTATTTTATATGTGGTGCGATTGAATGAAATCAATTTTTCCCATTGAGTAACCAACACATCGGTTTCTATCTCCGCCGAAATTATTTATCTCATTCTGGTAGTTCTATTTTTAGTGGGGTAAGGATTGTTCCTCGGTTTTAAAGCAAATTTTAAGGGAATGAAGGAAAGGGACTTTACTGAATTTGGAGACTAAAAATGTAGACTATTTTTGACTCTTGGTGTGTTCTGGTGGATTTTAGTGAGACTCCTACAAGAACATACAGCGATGGTGTATAGATTTTGTGGCAGCAGGGCATCCCTAGTAATATTAGGACTTGTTGTAATATTAGGACCCTAGTAATATTAGGAATGCCGGAAAACCCCTCCGGGCCATGTGTGGAAATCAGGAAAATCCGGGTTTATTTCAAGTCCTAGCTTGAATGCTAGGAGATTGCACTTTCTACATTAATCAAAAATTGAAAAAATCGACATTTTTCATCGATAATTCTTTGGCTTAAATAGCGTCGGTTTTTAGTTGCAGAAAAATATCCAAAAATGTTCACTCGCCTAACGTTTGGGCAAAACGCACGTTCGCACCAATGATATCCTCTTCCATGCAGATGACAACCTCTGAATGCTTATTTCACACCAAAGGGACGACGTCCTTGCGGGAGGTCGAGCTTCTCGAATGACGTCAATAAGCCCTCCGAGTGGGCGTCACCATTTCGGTATTTTCATCTTCGTTCTCCAAGGCAACGACTAACTCTAGGGGAAATATTTTTTGATTTTCAATTTTCTATCACATTTTATATCACATTCTATATAACATTTTCCATCTAATTCACCGAAAAATAGTTTTTTATTCAGAGTGAACAATTGAAATATTGTTCATGGTTGCCTGTAGAATCTATTAACGATAAGACCCTTTGAGTAAACGACGTAGCGCGTTATAGTGAAAAACGATTTAAGATTACAAAATCGTGTGAATGACAGGGTTTCATTCGGTCGTGCTTTCGGCGTGCCGAGATGGAATATTTTTATCCCTCATAATATTCTACCAATCAATTTTATATCCAATAACCTACCACCTAGTTTTCCTTGCAAGAATACAGTTCTACTCGATTCTAGTCTCTTTCCCTCCGACGTAAATTAATCCATCACTATCACTCCATAATACTCGTCTATCAATTCCATGCTATATACACCTAGCATATCTACACTTCGTTGTTTGTTCATCGTTTGACATTTGAATTATATTTGGTAAATTCTCTGCCCTTAACGTTACGATTACTTCCCCTATTATATTTAGGTTGTCGTCGTATTTTCATCTCTGTTGATGTCGGCTCGGTCATGTGAGAATTTCATGTGAAATTTGAGGCCTTGCTTCCCACACTACCGGATGCGACATTCACGTAAATGGATTGGATCCTACATTTTCCAGAGCACTGTATTTCTTTTACAATTGCAAAGGACGTTGTTTGAGGTAGTATGGAGCACTTATCTCCTGTCCTATTTATACACCATTGGTTGATGACATTTATTCATCCACATCAGGGCTTTATTCTCTGTCAAATATTCACTTTGGTTAGTGGTCTTAATTAACGTGATTTGAAAATTTGTTTTAAGCTTTTCAGAAAAATATAACCCGATCCACACCCATCAGTCCCGGCTTTGTTCGAAAAAGATGTGCAATCTGACGCTTATCCTTTTCGTTCTGACCTTCGGAGCTAAGAGTATACCAGAACAATCTTTGCACTCGTCACACTCTTCTTACTCAATCTTCATACTGTCCTATAACTTCTCTTTTTAGCCTTCTCTTACACTTGTACTTCAGCTCTCCCTCAACTCACTAAATTCGGAGCGCTCTCGTGCCCGCATGTTACTCTGGGTCGATTGTCCTTCATGTGATTACTGCTGTAGTTAACGAGTCCAACGTTCTGAATGCACCCCGTCAACCCATAACTTCCTTCGAGAAACCGGGTTAAAACACCCTCTTTCTCCCTGTTCCTAGGGTCAAATACTCTGTGATTTGAGGACCTCTCTACTCCCTCGCTCGCCGCAGGGATTAAAAAAAACATAATAATCCTAGTTCCAAACTCTGACCCACGCACCACGTCAGCACCTCAGTCCCCGCACAATCCAGCAACCTGTGGATCTGGGTAAAAATAAAACCCGGTGTTGAGCGCGCGGGAATTTTCCTTGGGGCTTCCAGGCGAGCCCTACGTCCGCCGCGTGTCTCGATGACACTTTCAGGGGGGGATTGCAGGGGTCCAATTCTTTCAAATGACTGTCAAGACCTTAAGAGAAAGATGGTAATCTGCACTCTAGTATCAATTACTAATACTAATTTTACTTCAATGTGATCAGGATAATTCTGACTTGAACTTGGAAATAGTTTTTAATAAATAATTATTGATTTGCCTTTTTTGAGTTGTTCATGAGATGCATAAACACAGTAATGGCGGGTTCCGAAGAGAAGAAAAATTGACGGAAAGAATAGCGGATAGGAGTGCTTTGAGAGAGAGTTCTCAAGATTGATGACCAGTGAGAATGGTGAATTGAATTTTTATGTACGGCTGAACGCGTCCTTCAATTATTGCCGTAGTTATCATTGTCAATAATTTTTCTGCTATAGACCCTGTACATTTTCTGCATGCCTCATACAAAAATACTTTATGACAGGAAAAATATGATTATCAATGTGATAATAGTGTACGTATTAGTATGGAGTTTATTTCTAAGTGAATTATTTCGTGTTCATTGGTAGATATATGCGGGAGTGTTCTTGCATCAATACATGTTTATGTAGCTTTGGTGCTTGGAATTGAAACTGGAATGGTTTTCGGAATGGTGATGCGTAAAATATCACGTGGAAGTAAAAGAATAGTTATGAGGTCTTACTGTTAGATTTTCTCCCCCAAAGAATGCATGAAAGTAATTGTAACTACACATTTCTCTCATGTTGACAATTAGAACTCTGTCAAGTAATTTATTTGTTTCATCCATTCTATCCATAATTCACCTCGATTTAATTAAACTATGAGGTCACGCAGCGTAAATATTCCGTGGAAATGACGTAGGCATGTACGTAAGGAATGAATTTCTAAGGAATGATGCACTTAGCAGATTTTTTGTGTGGATTCACTTCCATTGCTGTCAAATTTTAGTGGATCTTGTATTTTACTTAATTTTAAACAAGTTTACAGGAACTTTCTTACGGCAAGGATTCTTTCGGAATTAGATCATTTCTCGTAGATTATTTGAAAATTTGTAAATGAACAGTTTCCGCAGCTGTTATTCTTGAAAATATGCAAACACATATGTACCGACCATATCAGTGGTAGTCACTTAGTTGTCGCTCTTTAACCAGCTTCAATACTGCGGTATAATGTTATAGCTTCCAGTTTGTTTCGATGTCTATTTCAATAAAATGCAGATGTTCTTTTTTCGAAGTCAGTTGTTAATTTGGTTCTTTCGCATAACGAAATTTTGAAGCTCGAACTATTCTGCTGTTGACGAAATTTGGGAGGGTCCTCAACACTGCATACGCCTGAAAGCATTGGAAGTGCTCTCAGATTTAAACTGGACCCGAGCAGCAGCTGGAATTTCACCAAAAATCTTGTCACCGTACGAGTCGAATCTGCTTTTTGGTGAGGGAGGCATAAAGACATTGCGCCAACAGCACATCGACGTTGCAACTCTCCGGTCAATTTCCGTTGTTTACTCGAACTTCACGAGTCACTCTAAGAGAAATTTATTATAAATATTGTGTTCCCTCCTGTGAAAAACAAATTTATAGACGTTTGACAAATATTATTTTCACTAACCCGCATTCCATTTTCAAATTCCTTTTCTTTTCTTGCGACTCATCCGCCCAATCTAAACTCGCAGTACACTCGTACATCCCGTGGTAGAATGCCTGTTCTGATTTTATGGCGCTGAAAATGCAAATCAGGCAGGCCTGCTATTGATTTCCTAACATGTGAGCGAAGAACTTGGAAAATGAGCAAGTTGTTTCCAAGTCTTTTTCTTCGATACAATCATTGTTTGTATTTGGTGTTAGTTATTTCGAAATGTTTTAAAAGGTTTTTTTTGCCTATTTTGCTTTGAATGAAATTTGTTGGTTTTTGGTATTTTTCTGTTCTCGCGAACGCTAATCGTGCCCGTGTTTAAATCATATTCGATAGTCATTGGGAATACCATGCTGAATAGTTAACACAGCGCCAGAGGCGGGATTCATCTCCGAGGACTTTGTGTCAGCAGATATTAAAGTGCATTACGCACGGAAAAAAATTACGCAAAAATTTATAAGTTTCTGCGATACTTAAGGTAAATGAGGTGCATTTTCTTAAATCGTGTTCATAAAGCCCACACCGAGTTATTGTCCTTAGCTGTGATGGAATAAGTAAGTGACTCTTCATTTGGGCACAATATGTTTTATTTGATTCCAACCACATTCACTTCATCTTTGAATGAGTGTTCTTGTCAAAAATGCTCGCACAAGAATCTCTTTCGTCACAGTATCTTGCCTCTGAGTTAGGTTGACCGACTCTAGATTTATCGGATGTATGTATTTATTTTTTCTCTAGTGATTCAGTAATCTTGAATTCATTTCAGCACTTCGTGTATTGGTTATTGAATAAGTCATTGATTTTTATGTAGTGCATAATTATCACTTACGAGCAATGGTCTACTTAAAGGGAAGTCGTTGCTACATTAGTGATAAATATTTCAGGGTGAACAACTAGCAATTACCCATCTCAAGTCGTTTATTTGTTTGGGAAGATTGCCCGAATTACTCTCTAACTACAAAGCTACTTTTCATATCTGTGCTTTCCCTTGTGAATTGAGATTCTCTAGGACGAGTTAGTTAACGAATGAAACGGCTTATGTCGCGTGCTGCATTTAAAAAATATTTCCACATCGAAAGTGTGTGCATTATTGTAGTTTGAAGGTCATATCAGTGTGGTGAATGACCTGCATACCGAGGTCATTACTCTAAGATTCCAAGCCATCGCAGGACTTTTAAGATTTATTTCATTAACGATATGAGCGTCATGAGGTGGTAATTTTAAGGGACCTCTCTCGAGATCATGTCATCAGAAGTGCATGGTAGGTAAATAACCGTGTTGGTTATCCTTAATATTCCCATTTCCTGTAGTCACTTTAAGGCCTACCCGTGGCTTAAATTATGCATATCAGTCGCGCTCAACCCGCAGTTGATATGGTGATTATCAAACTAATTGCATCCGCGTCAAATAAACGTGGGCTATTTCAGTAACCTCACTTCCATCATATTCGCCGACTAGTAAAAAAAAGCGCAGGAAATTCATCGTAAATTTTGAGCGAAATATATTTTACAAGTATATTTTGTTATGCGCTCGCTTCGTTACTCTTGTGGGTCCTCATAAGTCATCCTCTCCTTTGTGCTAACAGGAACAGTTTTTGGCTTAGTTGGCTTACTTAGTCTTGGGAAATATATTTGCAATTCGGGGGACGGGGTAGTCCAGGGATAGAGCGTTGGACGTTGATCGGAGGGCACGGGTCCGCCTGGGCATTCCCGGACACGCCTATCGGTCACTCTAATTTTTCGTGTACCAGATCTTCCTTGGAAACCTTGCCAAGAAGCAGGGGAAGGAACTGCTGCACCCCCCCCCCACCTTAATGTGTGAATTTCATTCGCCTTCGGGCTTAGTGCTGAACATTCAGTCAGAGCATTCTCCAGCGCTTTGATTTTATTTTCTTACACCTCGAAGGCCTATTTAGATCCAAGTTTACCCTTGGTTCTGTGCAAAGAATCGGGAATGTGCAATTTTCTGTAATCTTTATTGCGTTCAGCGTTCATTGTCGGCCCATACGGGCCGACAATGCACGCTGTCACCGTCCCTGTCACAAACACATACACCGTTCCGGTGAGCGAAAACCCACCCTAACCGGTCATTTAACATATAAGATAAAAACCATGACATTCCAAAAAACCTCTCATCCGTGTGCGTGTTGTTTGTGAGAAACGAGAAACTTAAGATTTAGAGTAAACTATGCTATAACAGAGGTTGGTTGAAGCCGACAGGTAACGGCTCATTTAGAAACTAAGTTAAATTAGGCGGAGGAAAGTTTTTACATGGCATTACTTTTTGCTTGCATTTGGGGACATGAGGAGTTTTTCTTCATTTGAGAATTGAGTGGAGTAAAACAAGTTGTGCGAATTATGACTATTGCGGGTGATGATGTATATATTTGCCTCTTCGGTGCGGTGGTTACAGGTTGTGCACTAGATTCTTATCACAGTTATTGCTTCCACTCTTCGAAAATGACATCATTTATCCCCACGCTTCCCAAGAGATTACTGATAACCTTCACCTAGGGCATTTCTCCGGAACCTGAGGTGCTTCCTTAACTAGTGCGTTTTATCGACAAGGTCAGTGTATTTCTTATCAAACATTTACCAATGGGTTTCAATCGATTTCAGTTAATATCCATTTCTCCTTTGTGGGAAATACTTAGGGTAAAAATCTGTGCCTTTGTGGCATTTTTATTCCGCTCTACCTGCGGCAGTTTTATCACGATGTTCCTTTCAGATTTAATTTTAAAATATGATATTTAACTTTCGTGGAATTGTTGTAAATGAAAGTTAAATCTCATTCTATTGACTTTCTGTTTTCCAAACCAAGTGTCGCGTAATTGAAACGATACGTATTAAACAGTGATTTCAATAAAATGTAAATATTTGGTAAGTACCGAAATTTTACGAAGAAATAGTTCATGGATAAGATTTGTAGCTTAATTATTGGTCTCTAACAATATTGTTCACTTGTTTTTTTCTATTGCCTCCCATGTTTTAGTGTTGTTTTTTTCTCGCAACTTTTTGAGGCCCTGCAGGTAGTAACTTTAGAAAAACTTGAGAGGCACTGCCATGGTGGAAAATTAATAAACAAGACGTTTTCGTTCCCTTATTTTGTTTATAATCCGCGCCAGTGTATTCCTTATGCATTACGTATATGTTGAATGAATTACTCGCAGTGCATATTTCAAAATGATCATACTTAAAATGAAGAACTAGTTTCATCCATGATTTTTGAAATAGTTTCTCCGTTGGCGCAACACAACTATATTCTGGTTCAAGTGTGTTGCCGGCGTTCGTTCAGTGACTATTTTTAAGATATTGCCATTGGAGTTGGGGTCACCTTGGGCAGGAGGCGCTCGCTTTACGCGCTGACGTTGTGCGGCTAGGGTTCGGAGAATTGCTGGCGTCCGCAGGAACTTCGATTTTTTGGCGGCTTTTCGCACGTGAGCGGTTTAGTTTAATGCTCTCATTATGACACACATTGACGTCACTGTTGAGAGATAAAGGTTTGGACTCGATTTTGAATTAGCGTTGTCGTATGTCATGACTTCCTTGGATTCAGAAATCAATACCCGGAAGTTATCGAATGGCCTTTTGGTGATAGGGAACCAAGTTACCATCTACTCTTTTTGGTACTTATTTTTTTTGTCATCTAATAGATCTTATGGTAATACATATGTTCGCCAAGGGTTTACAGGAACTAATTTGTAATTTTTAATTAGCATTACAAATCACATGTACTTGCTCATAATTCGGTGTTTTTTTTAAAACCTTATGGCTAGATATTGCTTTCGTCAGTTACTGAGCTCGCTTAATGTTGAAAGATAAATTCATTATAACCTCTGTACCCTTTTCCTTGCCAAAGGTTGACAGTTAAATGGGCGTGTTGTTATAATCAAGCGTATGACGTATGCGTACCTGGCGACTATGAATCTTATATAAAAGAGACAGCCCTTTGAATTTCATATAGAAAAATGCAAGTGTCATTACTCCTTGTGTGTAAATAATGTATCCTGCGAGTAAAAATATCTTCGGCCTTGTATAACAAAAATATTCGGCACATGGGGTAAGAAAACTAACCAGTTCTATCCCAAAAGTAGTAGTATTTATTTTTTCCCAGACGGAAAAACGGACGGGTGGCGGTTTCTCTGACTGGGTTAGAGCGAGGGAAGACTCAGGAAAGGCTGGAGGGCGGTGGCAGTTTGCTCCCAGCCTTTGCGGAGTGCGGATCGTTTGTTTACGAAACCTCTATAACGTGACCTTGTTACGTCCCATACGTCATGAACCGTAGTTTGTTGGAAAGTTAGAGCAGCGCCACGCCATCAAATTTTGCATGCTGTGCAAAACCGTGAGAGAGATTCACAACATGCTCAAAGCAGCTTATTGTGGTAATGTCATGGGTAAATGGGATGTTTTTTAGGGGCGCAAGTTGTTCGGGAGGTTGGAGAAGATGTTGAAGATGCCAATGTTTAGGACGCCCTGCGAACTCAAAAAGAGATCTTTCAAGAGTGAAGGTTTTGTTGGAAAGGGATCGTAGATCGTGTTCGCGTGGTTTCTGATGAACTTGACATCCCTAAAAGTGATGTGCACCGAATTTTGAGCGAAAACATGGACATGAGGAAGGCGTGTGGAAAGGTGATCCCGCGAGTGCTTTCGGACTAACAAAAGGAAACTCGCACGCGTGTATGCCAAGAGCTGTTTGACCATGCCTTAGCCACCCTACAGCCCTGACGTTGCCCCAGACTTCTTCCTCTCCCCCCGCCACAAATCCGTGCTGAAAGGACGTCACCACGGCTCGGTGGAAGCGTTACAACAGGTCGTGACGAGGGAGCTTAGCTGCATTTCGGGCGCCGCCTTCCAGAAGGCGTACGTGGCGTGGAAAACTCGCTGGCAGTGGTGTGTGGACGCACAAGGGTGCTGCTTCGAAGACTTTTAAGTGAATGTATCAATTCTGTCAATATTTTTTTCTAATCGACTCATTCATGCTACGTTTTTGACGAACAACGTAATATTCATGCCCTAGACAATGGGGTCGTGAGTTACCTTTTTTCTGAGAGTTAGTCGAGGCCGTTATTAGTTGAGGCAGTTACCTCCTATATTTGTTTAATTTGGGTATCCGATAACGAGAATATTGATCCTAAGATGATAATAACGCATATCGTGATATGCGTTAGTATCGCCATTCTTAATTAATAGACTTACGACGGGTAATTTAAAATTTTTAGGGCCCAATTCTCACGCGCCTCGTTAAAATACATCAAGGGAAATCTTGAAGTGGCCATTGTAAAAATAGCAGTATTCCGGAGGAATTCGGTGCCGACTTGAATTAATTTTTAGTGGTTGAAAATGTGTTTTTGAATATGCCTCTGATGGACTATTATTTTAGTTGAAGAAATGAAATATATTTTGAGCAAGAGCACTAAGCATTTTTTAATAGTCCTCTCGCCCCTATTTTCTGTTATTAGTGCTATTGTTATAAAAGGATTTTATTCTCGAAATTTTGTATAACACTGGTACTATTTTACAATGACACTACAAAGTCTTTCTCATTCTCGTGATAAATTATCTGCAATACTTACCAACAACATAACCAAAATACAGATGGCTTCTAACGGAAAAACATAAATATTTCTTGGAAGTCATGTCTTCTTGATTTCGCTTTCAGGGTATCTCCGAGATTACCTTTTTTACCTTTTAGACTCTATGATTTTGATCAGATTATTCCAGAGTGTCAACATTTTGCCTTATCGCGTGAAGATTAACGTTTATCGTCATAAAATCCTGAGTGTTGCTTTTTTTTAATAGTATAAGCAATTATAGAGGTATTGATGTTGTTTTTAAGTGCTTTATCTATTTGATATTCTGATAAAAGCTCAATGTGGAAAGTTCAAAGAACGAAAACAATATATCCGGAGAAGTCCCCATTTTTAAATATTTACATTCGAATGGTCGCGGTGGTTCAGGGATAGAGGGTTGGACTACTGATCGGGTTCGATTCCCGGACAAGCATCTCTGGGCACCTGCAGCTCCACGCAGGCTATGTGATATTTCAGGTACCAGATCTTCCTGGGAAACCATAACCGGAACAGGGAAAGGCACTGCCCCCCCTACCCTGATGTGTGAATTTCACACGCCGTCGGGCTTAGTATTGGGTGAACCCCACCATCACCTACCAAACCGACCTTCGGGTTGAATACTGTGTTTATGGCTTTTTTATTCGAATGGGCTAATTTTTCTGTCGGCGGTGGAAAAGAATCGTTGTCTCTCTTTTAAATCGTTCATAATGAAAGAGTGTTGAACAATCTTAAGTTCTTTCAAGCGTATTGTTAAGCGATTTTTTTTATTTTTTGTTCTCCCGAAGTGTTGGTTTTTGACCTGAGGAGGCTTTTTTCGTTTGCTTGTTCAATGTCATATGGAATTAATGTATTGAAATCAAGCCAGGACAAAAATTTTCATGCCAGTGGAAACAAACTCTTGTCATTACTGCGGGATTCGTAGCCTCTAATCGTGTTGGCGTGGTAGCTCATTGGCTAGAGAGTTTGGTTAGGTATGCTGATGCGCGTGATGTCTCTGGTCTCTCTCCAGACTAAGAGTTTTCTGAGTGCCATAATTTTCTGGGAAAACACAAGCGGCCCTCCATTCCGACGAACTCTTTTGTTGATTTCGCGTGACGAATGGCTTATTAACAGGTGGACCCTACTTCCGCTAATCAAACCGACCTTCGAGCAGAAGACTGATTTCACATGTAAGTTATTCTGGCGCGAACTTATATTAGCTTAATAAGTAATGCCTTGATCTCTCGAAAAAAATTGTTCATGTTGCATTTTCGTGCTTTCGTTCGGGGCAAAGGCTGTCGCTTCTATTTCCGCTGATTCAACAAATTAGCCTGAAATATTTTTTTCTACAACGAAGGGGGTGGATCATATTATTATTACTGTTATTATAGGGGCAATAATAATTATAACTAGATTAGGGCCGTCCCCTAATAATATTTCACGTGATTTATTTCCTTCGTGCGCTCTATACACACCATCCCCTATTGTGCACGTATCTCCAAAGCAACCAGCATGAGTTCTTTTTCTTGTTCTGACGCGTCGTACTCTTCTCAATACACCATCCGTTGCCCTTGTTTGCGTAGTGTGATTTTGGTGGAGGCCTTGAATATGGCTCCTATCCCCGCCAGTTTACTTTTATATTCTTCTGTGCTATTCTCAATCGATGATGGTGGCATATGGGAGGCGTCCAATTATCATCATCAAAGCAGTGAATGATAGTGTGGCAGCAAACATAAGGGGTGGGAGTGGTGGCACAATTAAATGAGTCACAAGAACGTGTGGCACTTGAGTCAATCAGGGGTTGGAAGGCCGATTAATTGCATTCCGACGCTCACGGCATGATGGATTGATTTTTTCTGTTGACAACTTGGACACTGTCCGCGGCGGCGACAATCACAAATTTGCATCTCGCTGGCAAAGCATCCCCGACGCGACCCTGCTGTTAGCTCGCTCTTATTCATTCAACGGTTTTCCCCTCGAGCGTGTTCTCTCTTTTGTCGTCGCCGTGTGACCTTCCTTCCGAGTTGACCGTACCTATTTTTTTCCTGACCGAACCTCAGTGCAGTTACACTTTACCGCAATCGATTTTTAAATAAAAGATTATTTTACGTCCCCAGGACAAGTGATAATATTGCGAGTTGGAATGAGGAAAAGTTGCGTCACTTTTCGAAAGCAGAAAAAAATCTCTAGAATTACCCCTTTTGGCACGCTACGGTGTGTTTCAGGTGGGCGCCGCGCTCGTCTCCTCCCAAGATTTAATTCATATTGAATCTTAGCCAATATCACGGAAACCAGGCGATGTTATCTTGAGGTCAATGACCGCTGCCAAAAGCTTGAAAGACACGCTTATATCCTCTATTTTGATCATGCGCTAGACACTAAATTGGATGATCATGTGGTTTCACCGTAGAAGCTGCTTGAATTCCACTGAAATGGCGACTGGGGTTTTATTCCGCTCGATTAATACCTCCCTCCTACATTTTCTTTTGGGATTGCTGTAGGAGTTAGGGTCGCGGGGCTTCAAATCTCTTGAGAAGGAAACCTTCTGGAATAGGACAAAATGATTTCCCAAACGCACGTCACGGAAAGATGACCAAAGATCCTATGCGTGTTGGATGGCTAGCGAGGTTTGGCAATTCGTTCGTTCTCTTATTTTTCCACAGGCTTAGTTGGCGAATAAAATTACATTTTCATATCTCTTTTCTGATTATCTGATGCCAAAAGTGTTGTAATTGGGCATACTTGGGTAAAACCTACAATACCAATGCGATTTTGGGAAATATTCCTAAAGGAAGAATCGTGATGGACATTTTAAAAGTGAAACGTCTTTTTTTACGACAAAAAACCGTTTTTCTCCCATACATCACCGATATATTTCGAGTAGCATTTGTAGCCTACTAATGATATTCCACAGAACTCGAAAGTTGGCTCCTTGTAGTTCTCCCCGATAACACGATGGACACATTAAAAAAATAGTGCTCGTAACCGTTTCCCTCAGATTGAAACTTGGATACCCGTTTCATCAAAATCGGCTTAGGCGTTTTCTTAACAATCGATGTCAAATTCAGGGTCGCAAATTTCCGCGCATATAGTACTGGGCCGTAACAATTATCTTCTGACTAAAGCTTATCGACAAAGGAGGTTCTATTATGGAACCAGAGTGATTATAGGACACCACCCGAAGCACCAGTGGAGACTATTCCCATGTCCTGGCTCCCATTGAGTCACGCAGTTCGTTTGTATCTCAGTGCTGAATAAATACGATGAGATTTACTCTTGAGTTGCAATCCTGAACTTGGGTTTCTCTTAAACTTATTTTATTCTTGGTGGCGACAGTTTTGGAAAATTCGAACGCGGCAACATTGAATGTAACGAATTTCACCACAAAACGCGGGAACATTCGGGTCATTGCGTATAACAATGGTAATTTGGCAGTATTGAAGTATGGGGATGTTGCCGCTTTATTTACTACATGTAGTCGATTTGATAGTTCTGGAGGAGGGCGTGAGCGGTTTTTTAATAACGTAAATTTTTCCTTGGCATAGGCGTCTCTCTTAGTGCAATTTAATATTTTGTCTGCTGTACGTGGATATTTTATCATAAAAACGTATTTCGAAAAGTAAAACTCCCGGTAATCTAAAGGGAGTGTCAGGTCTGACAAGATAAAATGGTGTTTCATTTGCACAAAAATAGTTCTGGGCTTGGGCTAACCAATGGTCTTTCCCTCTACCTAAATGAAAGGCATTGGTGGCAGGATAGTCAATGCGGCAAGTGGCCCATATCCTTCCCACCCCCGAACGGGTGTGGGAAGGTACACTATGTAGCCCTCCGGAAGGTCCCGGAAATATTTTTCCAGGTAAAAATTCAACCTGGAGGAACCGTCATTTGAGAGGGAGGTAAGGTGCTCCCAAGTCTGATGGGTCTGCCTCCTAGCTCAAAGCCCCAGTTCAACCGAACCATAACATGATTGCGGTAGTTTACGGCATTCTAGTTTTGAATGATTATTTGAATATATGAACTCACTGATGTATTTTGCTGAAATTGAAGATGCTCCCTACTGAACTTATCATGCCATATATTTTTGGGACAAATAATCGTAACACACAAACTTTCTGAAAATAACACTTTAAAATTAAAAGAATTGGGGAGCTATGTGAAAAGATTGGTGACCTATATTGCTTGCCATCAAATGCCACTTTGCTAAATACTATGCCTCTTATTGCGGCCATACTGACAATGTTATTGTTATCTGTAAAAATGTCTGTAATTTCGGTCCTATCCAATGGAAGCTCTTACTTCCACGTGATTAGATGCTCAGATAGTGGCTGTTGTAAGTAATCCATCGCTTAATGTTACCAGGGCACATCCATACCGAGGTTAATCAGCTCTGGCGACAGTTTCTTTAGGATAGGCTTCAAATAACAGCATGCCTCTAGTGAGATAAACTGTCCGTCCTACCTTGAATGTGTTATTTTCTAACACCATAAGGCTTAGTATAGGTAGAGTGAGCGTTACGTTCCCACGTTGAAACAATCTTCGTGATCGTAGCTAATAATTAAGTTAATGTTATGAAAATGTTAAATTAATATATTCATGTGCTTATTTACGGTGTAAACGGTGTTTAAAACGTTTACTGTGTACTCATATAAAAGTCTTGTTAAGCATACATACCATCGCCGTACAAGTATATGTAAATACTAACACGTAAACTGTGTAGACCCAAAATGGACCTAATACCTGTTGAGAAATGAAACCGGATAAATATTCCACAAATAGTATATTGAAGCTGATTTCATGCGTTCGGGTTAAGATTGTTACCATAGAAATGAAATGCAATAGCATCAGTAGAATATTCAATGGGAGGAGTGAGCAATTCGTCTGTCGCGATTTTAATTACGGTTGATTGCGATGGCAAAATGCCATTCGATAATTTGATGTTAACGTCGACCAAAGAGATATCAGCGTGTTATGTATATAATTTTTTTATTATGAATGGGAGGAGATAATTGTTCGAGCGGTTTTCTTAAAAGAGTCGGTCATGGCGCCAAATAAGTTGGCAGACCCCGTTCTCTGTCTACGGTGGTAATTTGGGCACACCTACAACTTTTCCGCGCTTCGAAAATGATTTCGTCCCTTGCACACAAAAGAATCTTGCGCCCCAACTAACAGCATACTATATGTTGTTTCCGTTGGATAGGCACCCAGAACATGATTAGGATATTGATCGGAGATTGCTACGTGGGTTTAAACCCTGGGAGAGGCAGGGGAGCATTCCGTTTTAGAGGGAGGGTGGGAAATGCTGTCACATTACTGGTGGGGCTATTTCGAGGGGTCGCGGAGGTGACCGATCTACATAGCGACACCCTTTTGTGGTTCACAAACGCGGTACGGCCGAGATGGATTTTCTGTGCTCTCCAGGGAAGGGGAACAATGAACGAGGAAGTTAGATTAGGTTATCTGGAACAGTCCTGTTTGAAGCGCCGTTGCCAGCCTTCCCCGAAAAATTATTCGAATTTCTTGTTGACTTAATTTATGTGGACACGCACGATTTGCAGTACTACGTGTGCAATAAATTGTATTTTTTTCCTTTCGCAGATAGATTTCTGAAACACATTCGAGCACACCTCACTCGGTAGGGTCCCGTTTCAGATACCTTTTTCCGAAGAGCTTACTCTAATAAAACCAGCAAAGTATAGTATAAATCGTTTCTAGCCTTGTGGAAGTGTGTTACTGGAATATATTCCATCGTCCCTTTCCACACATTTTATTATCCGCATCCAAGAATTACTTTATGATGATTCTGAATGATTCAATAGTTAAAACCGCGGGTGGTGGGTAATAAAAATGTTCGGAAATTGCAATAGTTTTTATTTCAGTACCAATAGAAGAAGAAACTTGAAAGTTAGGATTTCACATGACGATGAAAGTTTTTTTTTATTTATTTTGCGTCTCTGGTGAAACTTGCGATTGATTCGCAGTAACTCTGGAATGTTACCGTTTGCCAAGTCAGGCACTTCCTTTTTTTTCTGAGTGGGGTATTTCCTCATCCTTTCCTTCCTGTTGTGTTCCCTACTCTAATCTTATCATTCAGTCGTCCCACAAGGATTCACCCACGCACACACCCATTCGCACACGCTTGCATAACTTAGGGGCCCAGCGGACGCCTTCCAAAGAGAAAATTATACTGATCGAAATAATGCCTTTCAGCTTGACGTAAATAACATTAGCGATTGTGTAATGGGTGAATTATGAGTAGGGCGTGAGCGAAATGTTTGGCATTCCACATTAGATCCATGGAAGACTCTCGTCGTTTGTGAAGCGGGGATTGTACGGCCATTCTAAGTAGCACTGATGTTATTTTTGAATGATTTTGGTTTGACATCGTGAATTGGAACGTTAAATAGCTTTCGGGTGGACGGTAGGTTTAATTAGAGGGAGAAAGTAAGTTACATTAAAAGATAGAAATAGTTAACGTGGATGGAAACTATTGCATAGGAAAAATTTAGAAAATGTATCCTTCTTATGAAACACATCGCCTCTCAGTATATTATATAAGCTTCTTTTTTACCTCTATTTAGAACACTACGAGTTGTGTTCCCGGTGTCACAATCGCAGTTGTCTGAGTTAAAGTTACCAGAGATGTAAGTTTTCATTTTCCAATCGTAAATGTTTTTTCGTGGGTCTTTGAGAACAAAATATACGCAATGTTTTTAACAATAAATCAATTTTACATTTAACGTTATTGTTTATGCGTATTCCCAAGCTATGTAATTTTTCGGGTACCAGATCCTACTGGGAAACCATAACCGGCACAGGGAAAGGAACTGGCCCCCCTACCCTGATGTGTGAATTTCACACGCCGTCGGGCTTAGTAAATGGGTGAACTCATCACCTACCAAACCGACCTTCGAGCTGAATATTGTGTTTATGGTTTTTTTAATGCATATTACATACGCATGTAATTCTGCGTTCATGTGACACATACATGTAATTCGAACAGAAATAATGTGCAGGGCAAGGCCTGTCTCCCGCGAAGACTTCCGAGAACGTTTGGCCGTTGAACTCGTGGGCACCGTCAATGGCAAATGGAAATGCCGCGAAACGAGGAAAAGAGAGTAACAGTGTCAAGGTTTTCAGTCTTCCTTCAAACGGCGAGGATTAACGTTCTTGTCTTCCCGTAACAACATTTCAGCGATTTATCACCGCACGCACATGATTTCCTCGCTTACACACTTTTTACGATCGACCTAATTCATTTGGTACTATAACTACTCCTATTGACTACCTCCGTATCGTTTTGTTCACAGTACGGGCACCAGATCTCGTATTTTTTCCTTAAAAAAATCACTACATCGGAATTAGCAGGACACTATTTTGGAGATTTTTCTTTAAAAAAAGAGGAGAAAGCGTTTAAAATAAAGCGCGGGCATTCACAAAACCACGATAACGATTTTGTATTATTCAGCCCAATGATGACGCACGGGCCTATACTTGATAAATAGACTAATTCCGCGGTTCATTCGTCATTTGAACGATTTTGTGGTCTAATTGGTAACCGGATATTCTCTAGAGCCGTCAGGGAATACCCGATTCATTTTTTTCATATGTAGCTTCAACAAATGGCCTAATTTCACGAAATGATTTGTATTATAGATAAAGCTCTAAGATCTCGACTCGTGAACCAGCCTGGGTCATTGGCCTACAGGTGGCTAGGAATTCATATAATAGTTCTTAATATAGATCCGGCCTGAACCTTCGACTCTGGTTGAGCATTCCAACCAAATAACTTCTCATTTACGTATGCTCGCTGGGGGAATATTAAATCAAATTTGTCATTTGATTTTCGACGACGAGTAAATAGTGTTCCTTTAGCAAAGCATGTATGCAAGAATTTTTGAACTTAATGCATGCACTGCATTAAGTTCAAAGTGTTATGTGGTCAGTACGTAAATTTCACCGCGTACTAATATACCTATTTTACAACTTAGAATGAAATGGTCATTAACAGTCTATGAGATGAAGTGACCAAATTGTATTATGAAGAAAACTGCAAATAGTAAAAAATATTTTTTTCCTAATTTCGCCTCAAATATGGTTGAAGTAGTGCCAGACGCGGTAATCTCAGACCCTGAAGACTAAACATTTCAAATCACAATGTTTCACATTTAAAAATTTAGCCACGCCCCTGTCCGTTTACGAAACAATGGGAAATCTTGAAGAAAAAAAGGAAAGAAAAAATATCAGAAATCTTGTGAAGAAAAAATAAACTAGCTGTATTAGTAACATTCATGGGGACGTGGTAGTCCAATAGGTGGATTCTCAGCTTCACCCAGATGTGAGATTGCGGGTACCAGATCCTCCTGGAAAACAAGAGGTGGCACAGGGAAGGTAACTGGCTTATAACCCTGTTGTCGTGTGAATTTCACGTAACATTGAGCTTAATACTATATATAATATATACTATATATAATTGCATTAAGCGAGCAGATATCGATCTTCCATCTATCTGCAAGAGAAATAAGCATATTTTATAATAATAACAAGGATAAGTGCGGATTGTCTTTTATTTTGTTGTACGTCACTATGACAAACGAAAACTCTATGGAGGGAATAACTTAAAGGAAGTTATCCAGCAAATAGATGATATTATTGGTGGTCATTCTTCTGAATACTATGTACCAACGGAGCATTTTGGTAACCGCGTTAATTAATTGCGTCAATTAATATATATGCATGCTCATTTACAATGTATGATTAATTGTTGCATCAAATTTTCATGATAGAATTAGTCCATTGTAAGCATGGAGAAGTTATTGTACTGGGTGCATAAAATATTTTGTTTGTTGGCAAATCTATTACTGTATTTGGGTTGTATAACCGAAATAAAATCATAGCATTGAGATATTTCAGTAATTATACGCACTTGTTCTAAAAATATACATAGTCATTGAATCATCGTGATCATAATTAAAAATTGATGATTTAAGAAGAGGATTGGAAGAAATTGCTTGTAAAGGCTGTCTCAAACCAAATAAATTGTTACACTAACATTCTACTTTGTAACTAGGCATGCCATTAAATTATCGCATGAAAATAATGTAGCCATTGGCTTTGATATACTTTTTTAGACACTCAGCAATTTCACATCGCTATTTTGCCGCAGTCCTCGAGCTTTATTGGTATCCACCATCATTATTAAATTGAGTTGTTCGGTTATGAATGAACAAACATGTGAATTCAGTTGTTAGTGACATGCATTAGATCAATTGCGGTGACGGGAAACAATTAGACTATCGGAAGTAATTTTTTTCCGATGTGAACTCGCAAATTTGGAAGAATTGAATATGGTCCATTTTTCATTGTACATGTATAAATGTTAAAATTGTTCGAAAGTTTTTATCTTGACCCGTTTGTACTTCAATTAATAATTGAGTTCAATTTACGTTTGGTATACGGAAATCTATAATCATATTCCCCTTCGCTTCTCTCATGGTAACCCGGGGGAGTGGGGTCTTCATGCGATCGGTTAATGTGGTCCCGCCTGAAGGGTAAAATTATCGTCGGCCAACCAAAGGAACAATTGTAGAGGGGTGAGGCCGACTTACATAAGGCGTCAAAATTTAAAGCCGACTGAAGTTCAGATAATGAACGGGCAAACAAACTGGCTAGGCAAACTTTAAAAGGGTAGGGGAAGCATGTGATAGTGTTACTTGGCAGTGGAGGACCAGCAAAGGGGGCGTAAAGTATGCTCTTCCGCCCGAGCCGCCAGAATACATCGGGACCTTGACGTTATACCCGAACGCCGCGTCGTTTCATGATGCCTACGTCGTCTTGCACTCAAGGTTCCTAATCATTTGTCGCCGATGACGATTTCCTTGCCTCTCGCGTCTAATGCAAATGAAAATCCTATCCCTTCTCGCTTAATCATGTATGAAAACACGCTGGTTGCCAGCGGTAGTCAATTACGCAGCGGTGGTCCAGTTCACCAAGTGTCGCGCACAGCCGCGTCCGAAGGTCGCTCACACATTTAGAGGACGGTATAATCTCATCCGTTTCTCCCCTTCCCTTCCCCTCGTTCTCTCCCCGAATCCCCCTCCCCCGATCTCTCCGTTGGCAAACCATCCTTCCTACTTCGATCCCCACCCCTTCTTTGCCTTATCCTGTTCGCGTCCTCTTCCCACCTCCCTCACCCCATTTTCCCTCTCCTCTCTCCTTTCCACTCGGCTCCTCTTTGGTGACCCCCTCCACTGCAACGCACGCTGTCAACACCACCTCTCCCTCTTCGCCGCACCCGCCGTCACCATTGCTCACCCCCGCTCGATCCAACCAACCTTCGGAGAGGATCACCGTTTTATCTCAGGGGTGGTGTGCCCGCCGTTTCCTGCGTCACCAGAGGGTTGTTGGGGACTAATAAACGTCACATCATTCGGTAATGTGGCGCGCATATGTCGTGCAGGATGTTTGCGGATCGCTTAATAATTACGACCTCAAGAGGCCCAAGGTCGATTATACATAGTATGCGTGTCGCCACGGAGGCGTTTTGCCCGTCACACTGCCATTTGCGTTCTTCCTCTCGGATTCGGGAAATAGAATGGACCAGTCCGCCAATTAAATGGGCAAAGTGTTGAATTCCGCATGAATCCTCTCCTCGAGCCAGCTTTGGGGTCGTGCTTCAATAACCCAAGTACAGTTTCTTTTTACTCATCTTCCTTCCTTCTCCCTCCTTGTAAGGATCCGGAAGAAATGAATCCCCCTTTCCCTGCACTTAGCGTGATTATCGGCGCTCTCTTAACAAAATCAACCTTGCACCTTTAATGTTTTCCAGAATAAAAGAAAATACCGCATTAAGGTTTGCTGGAAGAGTTTTTTACTACGATTATTTATTGATCACCTCAGTTACGGGTTAACAAATTTTAAACATACAAATTTGTCAAGAAACTGTAACAGTAACTTTAACGGAGTCACCCGCTATGTGTGCATTATAATGCAACCATTTCAGAGAGTAAAAATCATTCGCCTTGACCGGGATTCGAACCCGGATCCCTCGATATCCGGCCGAGTGCTTTAACCACTTAAGCTACCGAGGCGTCCTCTTACACTCTGAAATTTTGGGGGCTTTAAAGGAACAAGATGTTATGACGAATGCCTTTGGCATTGTATGTACGGTATTTCGTCATAACATCTTGTTCCTTTAAAGCCCCCAAAATTTCAGTGTAAGAGGACGTCTCGGTAGCTTAAGTGGTTAAAGCACTCGGCCGGATATCGAGGGATCCGGGTTCGAATCCCGGTCAAGGCGAATGATTTTTACTCTCTGAAATGGTTGCATTATAATACAAATTTGTGTTCAAATTACACTGAAATGAATGACCACTTTTTTATTTTGGTGTCATCAGAATGCATTCCGTGATGTGTTGCGGAAATTTCGAAACTCTTACGACAACCTGATAAATATAATGCTTCCATAATTATGAAGTGATATCCCGATCCCTCCTTGAGATGCTTTGTGTAGGGCACTTTGAGCGAGTACGCCGTCCGTCGGATGGGGCGTTAAGCAGCGGACCCCTTGGCGCCTTTCGTTAAGAGTAGGCTAATGTTGACGCCGGGTTTCTCTCCAACCTTCATCTATCCTGTCCATACCTAATGGCGCAAATGACCTGAAAAGCTGTCGGTAGCCTCCCCTAAAAAACTAAAAACTTAATTTAAGGGCAGCCCCTTTCAGCGTCCTGACATGGCAAATTGAATAATACTTGTATTTGCCGTGATGTTTAAAGGAATCTCGTGGAATGTTGTCAACGTGTTTTGGTTTAACTCTGGGTCACTCGACCTTGACATTCAACACAACACGGGTCTATTACCCTCATCCCAAATGTCCAAATAGTTACATGGCTACGTTTTCGGTAGTATATAATATTATTTTCTAAATTTGAGGTGAAGTCTAATTAAAGGACCTAGCTCGACGTATTTTTCTGAGTTTCGAGAAGAGCTAAAGCCATCTCTTGTCCGGTCAGTTTCTCACGAAGTTGGGTGGGCAAGAGTGCGTATGTTTGTCAGATTCCAGTGTTTCAATTTAGAGTAGCCCATAATCCAGCTCCATCCCACTCTTAAGTTTTCTCCGCGTTAATTGTATCTGTAAATCCCTTGAAAGACAGTTCGCCTGTATTTTTTTGATCATGTAAACTTTTTGGTCAAAAAATTTGGACAAATCCGGTCGAAGGAGGACGGATTTAATTCCTGAATACCAGTTTGCCACTTGTCGCCGTCCTATAATTTGTGCGAGATGACAGCAGCCTTCAGAGTTGTGGCATACAAAACGGCCATGGAGCCTCCAGACGGCTGCTGCGTCGATTAAGCCCAGAGCGCATGCCATTCCCTCCTCACAGGTACCGTGGTAACGAATTCGGGAAGAATTAACTCCAAGTGTTTGAAGTAATTTCGCTAGTGAGACGAAAACCTCAGAAATTGGTCAAATTGTGTCAGTTAAAACAGTGGTTACAGTGTTGGTAAGTCGCTTCAAATGATGAGAGGGAAGGCGTCAAGAAGTGTCAACAAAAAATTATGCGAAGATGATGTATCTCCGGGGAAACTTTTAAAACCCAAACCGTTTCAAATTTAACTTCTACTTTGTACTAACTTTCTTTTATACATAGAGAGGATTTTGCTATGAATAGCCAGAAATCCTATTCCTTGGAGATATGGTTTTCGATATTACATCTAATAATTACCTTTGTTGTATTGATAAAAAATGAACATGAAAGAGACTTTCGAATGATCCGACTATCTCTCTGTTGTGCTTATAAATTCTGTATTATTTTCATTGATTTTGCCCACTCTAGTCGATCGAACGCCTCGAAGAAAACAAAGCCATCATGATACCGTTCTATATTCATTTTTAATGTTTTGATTACTACTATGGCGTCGTGTGTTCCTATCTCCCCTTCCTATTTCCAAATCGATGTTCTGGGCTGTTTTTTCTTGGCATGAAATGTTTCCCTTCTTGCAAAAATGAACCCTACATTGATGAAAAAATACACTGCGAAATGTAACTTACACTAATTTGCTGCGATCAATTTCGACCCAGAAGAGTCATTTTCAAGGAAATTTGCCGATCCCGGCGGCGTCGGGGTAACGTCCTCGTCCGCCATTCCAAGGGTCGCGGGTTCGATTACCACCTGGGTGGGTTTTCCTCCACCTAGGGTTTGGGTGTTTGTAAATGTGACCATTGTTAATAGTCTGGTGTAAAGGCCAAAATGTGCTGTTTTCGGACTAATGCTAAATATATAAATTAAATACATTAAAATTGAAAACGAAGTCTTACGCTTTCGCAAAGAGTTAGGAGTGTGGAACATTACTTAGCGTTTTATTTTAATAATGGTCATTCATTCAATGTTTTGTTGTTAGTTAAAATTATTAAAGTTGCCTCTGATATTAGGTTAATCACATTAAATTTAATTGTAAAAGTGTCACAGATCAACTAATTTGATACCTGTTGTTTAGTAATAATAATTACTTATGTTTGACTTGTTTATCAAAGGCAGCACAGAAAGCGATTCCGATGGACATGGGAAAAAGACTTGAGAGTTTCTGACGGTCAAATTTTGGTTGCTTCGAGCAGGTGCGGAGGAGGAATGCTAAAAACTGCGTACGTGCCAAGGACAAGTAACTTGGAATGGAAATACACAAGAGCGACGCTGCGTGGAACTTATCTCAAGGGCTTTTGACGAGTTAAGCCCAAGAACAGTTTCGCGTGCGAGGATTGCAAAACACTGCATGTATTGTAATAGAAACAGCTTAGAGCATCAGTTACACTCCCGGAAAAAATAGATCATTTTACTTCGTGATTTTTTTGAAGAACTTTGTTTTTTTTTCTTTGTGAAGTTTAAAAGAAAATGTGTAAGAAGCAATCCACTACTGCATCTAAAAGTACTCAAATTCAGTGATAAGTGATTTAGCTGTGTGCACGTTTCTTTAAGTGAAATAAATAAATGCTTCCGACCATGAAAAAGTACAAACAGTTTCTCAAAATTGATAGGTATCCGCATTTCAATAATTTAGCGTATGTACTCCACTGCAGTCTATCGTAGGATGTGTGTAGTAGGGTATGTTAAAATTTAGGAAAGGAAATATCTTCCCAATAGGAGGGTTAACAAGTGTATTGGGAAAGAAGGAAAATTATTACGTAGTAAAAAACGAAAAATGAAGAGAAATTATATCCAATCCTAAGAATTGGCATTTTATTACTGGCATTCTATTATTTTTGGCACTGCGATTACAGCGGAATAGCAGTTCTTATCGATTTCCTGTAGTTTGTTGTTGCGATCTCAAACCTACTTAAGTGTCACAGGTACTTAACGATTCCCACAATTTAATACACTTACCCACGACTGATAGTTCTGGAATTAATACAACGATTGTCCATTTCATCATTCCGGAATAGCTAGTCCCATTCTTTCTAAAAATGTTGTGACTTTTTCTCCTTTGCTTTTCTTGGACCTGATGAAACTTTCATCTGCTCTTTACAGTAGAGTGGCAATAGTGACAGTTTGGCAGTTCCATAGTGTTTTCCTTGAGCTGACCTACGTTGCCAATTCTCGAAGTAGGATGTCTCAGGTGTCAAAACCGTCGCCCCAAAATCCGACGCTTCCTGCATTTATCTCCTAGAGAATCCAACTCCAAAGCCGGGATCGATTTTACTTTGTTGTGCATCATAAAAGTTGGCACCACCGTTTGTTTACATGATCAACTCCTTCACGTGTAGTGCGTTGACATGAGGTCGTCATCGAAGTTAGCGGCGAGTTTTTTTTTCGCTGCCACACGTCAAGGTGTTCACAACATCGAGTGACCGACCTCATGTTGACGTAGGTCACGTCTCCACGGGGTGGATGTGAAGTTTCCTTCGCCGCCGGTCCCCTCCCCCGCTCTCGAGGGGTGCGCCTCTTGCTTTTCCCCGCCACGCTTCAGTCGTGAGCACCTCGAGGGCCGGAAGGTGCCGTCGTTGCTTCAATGCATCATCAATGGCGAAAGTCTCGCGCATCGGGGGCGAGCCCACCTCGAAGGTTGGCGGGTTCCAGGAATGCCTTTTCCTCATTGGTCGTTGCATAAGCCATGCCTTTTGCTTGCCGCCCCGCCCTTCATCTTCTTTCGGCGCGTTCGGGAGGGAAATGGTAATCCTCGCCAGGAATACTCAGCGAGTATTGCGCACTCCCCCACGTTCATCACACGGCACCCAGTACTTTGGTCTTCCCTCGCGAAGGCGGTTAATGCCAGCCAAAAGAGATCAAGGTGCGGCATTGTTTGGCTTCCGTGGTTTGCCCCTGGATTCGACTTGGACGGCCGAAATCCCCAATCCCATCGGCCCAGGGGAAAAATCCCCATCCCATCATCGAAATCATTCCTACTTTATTTTATTTATCAAACCCTAACTTCCATTCCTTATATGTACCTACCCTGTCTCAAAGGGATCATAAATCCGAAGGAGAAGTAAATAGGTTTACTTCCAACCAATTCGGACTTTGGCGGCCGATTTTGGCGCACGCTATTGACCTCTATTTGAAGACCGTTTACAGGGTGTATAAATATACGATTGCAGGAGGTTGTCCATGGGGACGATCGAGGGCTTGACGCATGATGGGGGGTTTAAGAAACATCGCTGACTATTTCTGCAACGGTAGGAATTTGAAGATTATCCTTCAACGGATGCAGTTTTGAATACGTTTAAAACTTAATCATTTATTTCTTAAAATTTGAAATATGCGCGGGTTTAAAATTAATGTGTGTGACTGTATTTAAAATTACTTCGAGAGAATGAATGTGGCGGTGGCGTCATCCTGGGTTCATCTCGTGAGTTCTGGTTTCTCGTCACATTCCATAGGGGCCAAACCAACGTACACACTACTACTCCATGCACGAGACGGTACTTCAGACTGCGATCTTTTGGTGTGAACGTGGTCGTGTCACCCACAGACTAAACTTTCTGGCGTAAATTTAAATATTTTTATCTATATAAGCTAAATAAAATGGATGTTCACATATGCTCACATTCCCTTGCAATATTCTAAAACTGCGGTAAAATCATAACACGTCAGTTAAAAAAATATTATTTCCTTGTCCATCTCTTCCTGTCCCATCATTTGCAGTTCAGTTTTTCTGAATGCCCCAGTGTACGTAATTGCGGCGTTCCGCCTAGGAAGGGTGTCTTGAATGTCTTGTTTTCGAGTGGTGGACATTACGTAGTTTTTAATTTCCAGTGGGAGGAGCATTTCCTCTTTATCTTGCTTCATTAGCAGTGCTATTAATAATGTTTATTTACTAAATGCTTCTTCTTCTTTGAATAATCTTACCCAAATCCTTCTTCTTCTTTGAATAATCTTACCCAAATCCAATTGAGTTGCATGTCTTTTCTGTTTCGGCGACAAGTCTCCTGTGCGTAAATCAGTCGCGTTGCTCTGTACTGCAATGAATTACTGGTTTTGGTTTTTGTTGGGGAGGCGACCGACAGCTAAGGTCATCTGCACCATTAGGGATGGGTGGGAAAGGAAGGGTGGAGAGAAACCCGGCGTCGGCATTAGCCTACTTTGGTCGAAAGGCGCCAAGGGGTCCGCAGTTTAACGTCCCAACCGACGGACGTCATACTCAAAGTGCCCTCCACAAAGCACCTCAAGTAGGGATCGGGATACCACTGAAAAATATTTGTTTGCTGTCTCCAGGATTTGAACCCGGGCCTTCGCGGCGGGAAGCCTGTACGTTAGCCTCCGCACCATCCCGAACCCCCACAATGAATTACTGCTGGCCTAATTTTGCCGTTAAGAGCGCAAAATCGCGTGTTGTCCGGGTAGGTTCCAGTAATCACGTGGACGGTGTACATCATTCGTGTGACGTGTGACCTGCTCCATTTGTGTTACTGCGGTCGAAACCCGAGTAGACAGGATTTAAAATATCCGGGTACCATCAGACGGTGTTCGCGGGTATTGAGAAGCCAGGGTTTACACACCCCACCCGAACGCCGGCTCTAGTGAAACACTTCGAGAGCGGGGAAGGACGTGAGGTGGAAAATGACCTCAAAACCCGGGTTTTTGAACCCTTGGGATAGTTTTTAGGATCTTATCAGCCTTCTATTTTCGTAAGCGTCACCGAGTGACTTCGCGTGCGAGGGTACTAAATGGGGACACATGTGGCTTTCGCTGCCCTTCCCTTGACAATTCCTAAGTAAATGATTCATGCACTTAATTGAGAATATTCCCCGTATCCCTTTACCAAGGTTGTGGGACATAAATTACGATGCTCTTTAATTTCAAAAAATTACTCTCTTATCAAATCCAGTTAATCGCTCACGTATTTACTTTCTTGCCACATGACGGCGTCTTCGGTTGCCCTTCACGTTCTATTTCATTAGGCAGCTCTATTGTTTACCTTGACCTAAAAAGAAAGGCGCAAATTTATCCTTCCGAGTGGTTTGATGTTAATGCGCGTTTGGCAGAATTGCAAGATCTTACGCTGAACCTTGCATTTTGAATTGTCGGGCTTCCGTAAACGGTAGTTTAGTAACTTAAAGCACTTGAAAAAATATTGGAAAGCAAAGATTTCTCGATGCCGACAATGAAGATTCTTTGAAAGGGGTGGACTTTAGCGGATATGGTGATTTGTACATCGTCAGAGAATTTCATTGTATACAGACAATGATTTGAAGTATCCTTGAATTCGGCCCTGTGACAATTGCAATTACGTGCCTTGATCTAATTCTCATAATCCTCTCGTGAAATAGACGCCATATTGACAACTTCTCTCACCAAGAATACTTCATAATCATACACGTACTATGTGCAAAATGCGTTTCTAGAGCTTATCGGGTCATGAGATTATCTCCACAATAAAATTATTATGGCCCACAAGCTGATTTTCATATCTGTAGGTGGGCTATGTAGGTATGGATATACCCATATTTTTGCTGAAGTTTTTCTTAGAACGTTCAATCTGTGAATAGTTTTAATTATTTGCAATGAAATGGCGATGTTTCGCCCCTTGGATTTTTCCCGTTTCCATTCGGGCTTTCCAAACTGTTGTTTAGTTGTTGTGAATGATTGATCCGAGGCGAGGGATTGCGGAGGTTATAGAAACCATTTAGTGTGGACGGGAAATAAGGGAAGGGAGCCAGAATGATAAAGTGAAGTTTGCAGGGGTTCACCGTTAAAAATTTTGCTCTACGGGCGATTTGTTTCTCGCACAGTGTTCTCCAAAACGACACCAAACCATGGTAACACTCTTACCCTACCATTTCCGGGGATCGAGCTTGAGCCAATACATGTGACTAATAGCAGCTGCACCAGTCCAGTGCCGTAACATGTAAGCATACCCATTTAGATTTCGTAGCAGTGGCAAGAGTTCGTTCTAAAAATATAGTTTACCCACATAAACCCTTAATACCGCTCTCTTTCGGGGTCGGACCAAAACAAAAAGCCTGTTAGATAGTGACAGAAAATCCACTCTTTGACCTATCTTGTCCGTGTTGACTTCTTTCGCCTCTGGTAAATTCATTCATTATTCCTGGTATGCTCTTCAGTTCTAGAGACTTCTAATATTCCTTGTCCAGAGTCTCTCTTCGAAAACGTTACCCGAGGCCTTCTCGGTTTAACCCATCCTCTTAGACCATCTCTTTCATATCCTCGTGGTGATTTATCCACTCTGGTTTGATGCTGTTGAGAGATTAAGGGCGCACCTCCTCATGGTGTATCCAATCCAGATTTTTTCATGACTCAGTCACTCATGCTACCTTTCCTATATTTTACGATAATCTTTCCTATATGCCCCTGACGCAACGCATTTAGTCGATATTGATGACCTGACACCCTCAAGTTTCTATCTCATGCAGCAATGTGGTGGGGGCGCACGATTTTGTACGCCCATTTGGGTGCCCCCAAGTGTGCGCCCAGGCGTTTGCCCATGGTTCCAGCCTTGGGCAAACAATAAAAATGCAATGGAAGGACACAATTCCTCGATGAGAAACGCGCCAACCTCCAGGCCACCCATCGATTAAAACAACTAGTGCGATTGATGTCCCATAAGTTTATCTGTAAATAGGGGGCGTGAAAACGGCTAACGCTGACGCAATCACTTGCCGACGCTTTAATCGTAAGCCTTTGCAGGGAGACAGAAAAAAAAAGAATGATCGGGAGATTTTGCTCTGTGGTGAGCGGAAAGCAATCTGAAGGTTGTCGACCCGTAGTGTTTCGGGTTCTCTCCGGGCCAGCATAACGGCTGAAAACTTTTGGGGGAAATATTTCTGGGCGCCTAACTTTCTTTATGCCTCCAGCTCACTCTCGCTTTCACCGTGTCTGATTCCACCTCCCGTTGCTTTCTGTGGAACTGCGCGTTGACCTCTTTAGACGGATTGGAATTCTCTTCCTCAATGCATGCATGCAATATTGTAGTTGTGAGAGATCTCATTAAGTATTATATGAATATTTATGTTTACCACAACAGAGACCTTCGCCATCCACCTCTGTCTGTCTTTGGTTCGGATATTTTCCATTTGTGATGTACTTGAATGGCTTTGTTCTTTTTGAATATTTAGATAGACAAACATGAGGTTATTCCTTTTCTTGGAAATATTTTTGTAGCTCTGCCATCTTCTTCAGCAAAAGAGTGTGGTTGTCTTTTGGTGAGTTTTATTTGTGACTTTTAATATGCAATCTGCATAAGTGTATACGCGAGCTCGTACCCACCCACTTGTATAATCACCAAATGTTGGTTTAAAATGATAGAATAATCGGGAGGTGCGTGCAGTTGACTGATATGATCATTTTAGGTTATCAATCCGGTATTTTTTTGTTGCAGCTCTCTTCATACTGCATCATCTTAAGCTAAGGCTCCATCATTTTAATCATCTAAAGCTGGTTTGGTATCCGGTATTGAGACTCAATGGAGCGTATCATTGTGCTGTTCGGAAACTCGGTCGTAGTGGCAAGAGGTTAAGAATAAATTGGAAACTTATGACAAATGGGTTGGTAAAGTGAAATGGACGGAAAGAAAAATAAACGACTTATGAAGAATGATTTATTGTGTTATTGGTTTTCGATTATTTATTTGGTGCTGTGTTTGGTGGAGCTTGGAAACAGCAGTGCTAAAAGTCTATGTAGAACGATAGACTAACCTAAATGATAGTTCTTGAGTTTTCCGTGCAATAAGCCCAACTGCGTGTGACCTCAGCTCGTCAGGGTATCCATTTCCAGTTACTTCCACTATGCCGCCTACACTATTCCAGAAGGGTCTGGTACCAAAAAAGACGACCCTGGGTGGATGAAGCAAAAGGTGTCCAAGGATCCACCCAGGTTTTAATCCAAGGTCTGCATCTTCAGTTATTTATCACCATCATGAAAACTGTAACTTAAAGGATTCTGAAATACCGTCGTTAGGAAAATATGTTCTTGAGGTTTCTGGGCGCATGTTGATGATTACTCTTGATATTGCACCATTTTACTGGCCTTTGTATCACATTTTGCTTTTCATATTACTTCGATTTGCATTTAGCGATTTAAAAACCATCTTACTGATAGGTTTTTCGAGAGATAAACATTTCCGACGCTTAGTGTCTGAAGTTAGTCATTCTTTTCGCAAGACGAAACTTTCAGTATCGTCTTGCGAAACAAGTTGTTATTGAGTCACTACTCACTATTTGATGAATGCTGTCATAAATGGACCCGAGAAGCGCGTTTTTTCTTTTGTTGACATGTTTCACTGTAATAACTAATAATCCCTTTGAGACACATCCTAATAACTTAACGTTCGGAACAACGTATTGGTGTCAGTAATCATTTATGCAACCTGGAGAGTGGGTAATTTTGTTGGTGGATAAAATTTGAAATTAATAGGGCGCGGAAGAAAACACGGTGACGACATTAGCATACAACAAAAGGTGCCGAAGACTCCACATCTTGACACCCTCTCGGAGTAAGGGGTACGATATCCACCCCAGCGTGCATTGTCGGCCCATACGGGCACACATACACCGCGGTGAGCAAAAACCCACCTTAACCGGTCATTTAACATATAAGATTCCAAAAATTCCCACATTCCCAAAAAACCTCTCTTCCGTGTGCGTGTTGTTTGTGAGAAACGAGAAACTTAAGGTTATGAGTAAACTATGCTATAATAGAGGTTACAATGATGGTTAAAGCCGACAGGTAACGGCTCATTTAGAAACTAAGTTAAACTAGGCGGATGAAAGATAGCGTCCACTATAGGGATTTAAATACCCCAATATTTGAGCCCGGGCCCTCGGGTTATCAAACCGGTTCAGTAGGTCACACAGTGCCTCTACAGCAGCCTCCTCACCGGTGTAGGTTTTGTCGTACCGCGAAAATGCGGTGGGAAGTTTTAGAAGAAGCCCTTGTAATTTTTCGAATAATACGAATTTCATGAAGTGGGTGTGTTCATAATTTTCTCCCTCGGAGAAAATCATTTCAGCGCATGGAAATTTTTTTCAGTCATAAATCGGAGAGAATTAATAAACCTTTCGACTTAAATCATCCCAAAAAATTGGCTTGGATGCTACATCGTTGCCATGCCCTCTTCCAGTTCGGGCCATACTATATTTCAAAATGATTTTAAATATGTATCAAATATGATTTGCGATTAAAGCTATGTTTTAATCAGCTTGTGAATAACTTAGCGTATATCCCTAGCCTCAACTCGATGCATATTGTTTTTCTTAAACCTGTACCTACTGCTCAGTTTGAAAGGGATGCAGACTTTATTTCATGGAATTTCGTTTTTTTCGTGTCCTTTTTGATGTATATATCTGAAAATGTATCGCTTTGGAGTAATTTTATGGTTTTAAATTTTAACATAGTATTACCTTGGGAAGCAGCAGACCAAAAATATCATTATTTATCTGCTGCAGTGGAACATTTTCTTTTTTAATTCTTGCATCTCTCGTCAAAAATTCTCATTTTGTTTTGCACATTGCATGCAGTACGGGTGGTCTTAGGTGCTCCGCTATCTTCTTTGCTCCTGCTGATGTATGGATTGGCTATGTATACTGAACGTGTGATCCAATTCCTCAAATACATTCCCCAGCCAGTAAAAACTGCAGAGGCATCTCCCGAGCTAAGTTTAATGGACCTTGAGTTCTCTCTCTCTTTAATCTCTCCCCAGCGGCACTTGAGTGTTCATTGAAACCTTAATCGAATCAATGAAAAGGTCGAGTTTTTGCACGCCCATCTCCTTTGAAGCACGAGAGTGGTATTTTTTTTATTAGATGCTCCTCACGGACTGCAAAAAAGTGTACCTATAAGATTGTAGTGCATGTATTTTGATGAAATTTGAGTTTTCCCTTTTTGCCATAACCCACACGTCACCTCCATACGATCTTCTTTTATCTAGCTTAACCTTCGTTCGACCTCGTTGCCTCTATCCCTGTACCCTCGTGCACCTGTTGCCTCCCGCCATTTTTTCATTTTTCATGGTGATACTACCGCCCCCGCTCAACATCGATCCACTACCGCCGGTCCTTCACGTCTGCCTGCCGGATACATATACCGTGATGGCAGCGGTATTTCGTATCATGGGGCTCACAACGGCGGAGGTCATTCCGCTCCACGGACCAAATCAATATGAACCTGAACGCCACGATAAAAAGTATCCGTAGCTTCGGCGGGATTCAAACTCTATCAATTACCGTTTCCCTACCATTAATTTCTCGTGGCTTGGATTCGCAGGTGTCAAAGTGGTCGGTCACAAACCGCCCATATCACGGCCGTTTTCATTCGGCGAATGCACATTGCATCCGGCTGCCTGCCAACTTGGCACGAGCGCAGTTTCTTTTTTGGGATCATCTCGGGGGAATTGACTGATGACTGACTATGCCAAAACGAGGAAATCTTTGGAGATTTCGACGTCATCCCCTACCTTCCAGACTCCACTTTGGGATACGTGACTATCTCTCCTTTCCTCCAATTCTCCTTCTCACGTAACATCCAAGCTTGACCCTTTGCCCTCGGCATATGTTACCATCCATAGAAATTCTGGCTGCCCAGTAGACCTGAGAATTAGAAACATTTGCATATCAAATGATTATGGCTTGTTCTTAAGAGATCAATCAGATTTTTTGCCCGATTGATCTTTTGATCATCGAAACAGATACGATGTAATTTTGGCACTAAAAAATAACATTTGACATCATTGCCAAATTTTCATTTTTGAGCATATGTTAATATTATTGTGATATTATAATAGCATCCAATGTATTTTTTTATATGATATTTGAAGCTATGATAGGCATAATTTTCTTAATATACATAGTTATATATAGGATGACACATGGACAGAGGAGATGAAAGGATTAAATCCTTCATTTCAAATTCTTGGGCAGTTAACCCTTTCTCTAGGCAACTGCCAATAGCAATATGTCACATTCAGTTGTGTAAAAGAAGGTTGACTGCCCAAATTTCCAAAGATAGTTTGTTGCCATTCATCTTTTTGGCGTTTTCATGTTAAATTTGCTCTCCTCAAGTCATATTGTATTATATCAAATTGTCATGTCCATTCTCTCATATTCATAACTGACATCAGTTATTACACATATGATATATATGTGATAGTTAAGTGGGTTAGAGTGCTGGGCTACTGACCAGAGGGTCTGGGTTCAATACCTGATGATGCCCTTGGTGATACCTCAGCTTTACCCAAGCTGAGGGAATTTTTAGGGTACTAGTTGTTCCTGGGAAACCACTGATGGTACTAGCCCTTACCTTGATGTTCGAATTTAACATGCCTTTGGTCTTAGTAGGTAGGATGGTTGAATGATAAAGATGGAACAAAATTGTCTCTCCTTGTATTGGGTATAATAAGGACTAGGACTCCTCATATATAAGGACTAGGAAAGAGTTGATGACGGGGACGTTGAGTAGGGATGTTAAGACAAGACTCGTTAAAACTCTGATATGGAGCGTAGCTATGTATGGTGCAGAAACGTGGTCACTGAAGCAGGAGGATAGACGTAGATTGGAGGCTTTTGAAATGTGGGTGTGGAGAAGAATGGAGAAGGTGAAATGGACCGAAAGGAAAACAAATGAGGAAGTACTGGAGATGGTGGGTGAGGAGAGGGGTTTGTTGAGAGAAATCCTATGGAGGCAGGAAAAATGGATGAAAGGCGTATTGAGCGGTAGTGGAATGTTGAAGAAGGTAATAGAAGGGAGAATGTTGGGCAGGCGAGGAAAGGGTAGGAACAGGATAGGGATGTTGGATGGGATGAAGGGAGGAAAGAAGTACACAGAGATGAAGAGGGACCTGATGTAGTTTCGGTTGCTAGATTGGGTTTTGTTTGGAGTTACAAAATATGTATTTGATAGTTGTGTCCATCCAAAAACCTACCTTAAACGGTAGATTACCTAATAATAATATAAGTACTGTACTGAGCCATTAAAATAGTTTTGTTCCCTCAGCTGCATTTTCATAATTAATCACATCTAATCATCTCTCTTTCTCTTCATTTCTCTGCCAAAGTGTAATTTTTCTCAAATATAAAATATGTAAAGTGAAAAAATAAATTTGTGTATAAAAATCAGTACCTACATGATCCTACAAATGAGTATATGAATGCATATTGGGAAGAAACAAAGAGGCATTTTGATAAGGAGCCAGTTGGATGAAAGCAGCATGGAGAAGTTGGGCATATCGGGACTCTTAATTTATTCATAAACAAGAGTTTGACATCAAAGTATCCTAACCTTGTGTATTCAATGGATCAAGTGTTCTGGTATCCCCAATTTCTCTCTACCCTCATGGATAGAGCATTGTGATAGCATTGAGAAATTTCAAAGACAGATGAAAGTGCCTCAATAATCAACCCAGAGGGTAGTTTTTGATTGGCAAGGTTGGCAAATTAGATGTGGGTTTGAGAAACCGTAAATTTTGCAAAGTTAATGAAATATTTCAGAATATATGTGAACTGGAGGGATAGGCAAGGAATTCAGAAACTCTACATGAACTATTTGGGTACATATTATGGTTATAGTGATTATCCATCCAATTGTGGAGTTTGTGGAGCTCTGTGTGCTCTTTTGGAACACTGCCATTACTATGAGGTCTTATATGACACAGGTTGTGCCTGTTCTCTATGATTCCCTTGAAACATAATTCTTCCATTTCTCATATTGCCTCTGGTGAATAATCATGCATTGAAAACTGCTTTTTTCCCAAGTACTATATAAAAAATTTATTAAAAACTATTTTAGCCCCACATGGGGAAATTCATCTCCATATTAAAGATCAAAGTTAGTGCCCATTAAAATATAAACCCTTTATATGTAATACTTTACAATTTCAGGCTTCACTCTATGGAATTGTGTGATATCCATATTAAAAGATTTTGTACTTTTCCACAGACTTTATTTTAAGGTACAACATGTTTCACCAACTTGCAGCATCATCAGGTACAAGCAATGACAATAACCCACTAATAACAGCAAAATAATGACAATATTCAACTACTGCATGTGAACAAAATGTGTACCTGATGATGCGACCAGTTGGAGAAACATGTTGTATCTTAAGATGAAGTCTGGAAAAGTACAAAATTTTTCACAATGGACCTTTAAGCATAAAAAATCCTTTTATTCTTATGCACTCGTTTCTTCAATGGTGTAGCTTAAGATATAATTTGAAGTTGATATAAAAGTGTAATTATGTTTTCTACATGAATTTCAGGACGCAATGCATCAGAAAGAAGATCATTCACATTTTTGCGCAAAGAACTTCCAGTGAGATTAGCAAATATAATGAAGGAAATTCATCTACTTCCGGAAAACTTGCTTCGAATGCCCTCAGTTGCACTGGTTAACGACTGGTACATGCAGAGTTTTAGTGAGATACTGCAGTTTGAAAAAGGCAATAGTGAAGACGACAAGACTTTAGAAAGGTATTTTCATATTTATTTCATTGATTCCTCCGATGAATATTTTTGTGTTTATTTTGGTATGATATAATGATATTTCTTAAATGTCTCCAGCTGACTTGGTGGGTGGTATGTATTGTTAGTTATTTGAACCAAATACCATTAGCATGAACCCTCTTTTAAGGTGCTGATGTCAGACCGCTTATGTACACATCACATTTCCTGTGATCTCAAATCATCACCAAAATGTACATATTAAATTTGTTGGTGAATATGGTGATGACCATAGGTAAAAATTTAAGAAAATTCATAAATAAAGATTAATTAATATGTACTATTTTTATTGCAAGCAGGAATTTTTTGCTTGTGTTGCTATGTCAGAGGAAGGAGAATATTCAAAATGACATTTGCTTTGTTTGGCCTTGCAAACTTTTAGAGTACAAAAATCACATTGTCAAATTGTTGATTTTTATTTAAAGGAATATCTGTGACAACAAAAATAGAATTTTTGCAGAAATCTAAAGGCTGAAGGTAATGTAATACAGTGCATTAACTATGATAATAATGGGTATGTTAGCATAGTGAAACAAGGAAACTTGAGGAATTTTATGTTCGCATTACGCACCAAATGAAACTAGACTGCTAGACATGATTGGAATCCAGCCATGAAGTCATCACAGATTCACCAAGGCAATGCAGTAAGGACATGTGCAATAGTGTGGGGGATGGCATTCAGTCTAATGATAGAGCACATTCATCCATTTAGGATGTGGAAATGCAGTTGTTTCCATGACCCAAATGGAAAATTGTAAGGTCAGAAAAAAATGAAAGGATGAATCTCTAGACTAATATGTGCAACAAGGGTGTATTTTTTCACATGAGAAGATTAATGTATCAGCTTAAAGAATTAATGTTTCTTAATGATAAAAAAATACATTGGATGGAAGTAATTCTCCACCTTAATCTTTTCCTGAATCAGGCATTTCCATTGGACTCGCAGGTTATTTGCACATTACAAAAAAGACAATATGCATTCATTGTCATCATCATTGCAGCTATACTATTGTACAGCTACTTTAATTGAGTACTATCCTTGTGATGAGAAAATTTTACAAAGTGACATTAGCATTAAAAATGTATTTAGTAGGTAATCCAAGTTAGTTTTGGGTTTTGTCTTTGAGAAAGATTTGCTTTTAGAATCTAGGAAAATGGGCTTAAATGCATGGTGAAGTGGTTGGACCAGCTATTTTTATGAGCTCAATATTGTCTATAACCTGTGAAGTTACAAAATACCTTATGAATTGAAAAATTCACCTCTGATGAACCGAAAGATGCTCTCTTCTAGTTTTCACATCCTTTTAGTCTATCCATACAATGTTTGTTTTACTCTCTGGCACTTTCTACCTTCATATATTTACAATAAACCATTTGTAAAACTCCCTTTGTCATTTTATCATAAGGGCTAGTTTTGAGATGGTTTTATTTGAGTGACATAATTTTTTGTTTTTATTGATTGTCCCTAATGCATCTAAATGTGTCCATCTAATTCTTGAAATTTCATCTTAGTTGATGAGAGTCTTTATAGTTAGAATTTATTTTATGTACCTATTTAGAAATTTAATATGCCATTTTAAAATGTTATTCAGAAATAGTTTGAGATTTATGAGATGCTGGAACAATTTTGGCTCCATCAGCTGTTGGCCAGCTGGTTTTCAGGGACCTTGATTTCATGGCGATTATTTATCCTACAATATAGCCAACCAGTACCACTGATGATGCATTCTTTCATGTTCCATTGGCTGTATAGATGGAATTATATTTTTGCCTGATTTATGCATTTTCTACTTGCATGGTCATTTAAGGAAGTAGGTAATGCTTCCATTAATCCAATAGTGTCCATATATTTTTTTCGAAGCATCAGCATGATTAGGGAAGCCTGTTTTTTCATGTTGGAGTGATATTCGCTTAATAATACATGAGTACAAGGAAAAAAGTGGTGCTAATATAATATTCTTTCAATGATTTAATTTAATTTAAGCCTCAATGTAAGTTGCATAATTAGTTTTTGGATTCAGACAAAAGCTAAAATGAAATTTTGGTAATTTCCAGAACTTAGTCCTGAAACTCTGTTTTAAATAACTACAACTCTTTTACATTGAATAGATTTTGTGAGATGCTGGTGAAGATAAGGAACCGGCACTCAAATGTGGTGCAGACAATGGCTCAGGGTGTCCTTGAGCTCAAGGAGTCACATGAAGTTGATCAACAGACTGAGAACAGCATCCAATATTTCCTGGATCGGTTCTACATGTCCCGCATCAGCATTCGAATGCTCATCAACCAACACAGTGAGTGGTGGTCAGGCAGGGCCACTTCAAGAATCTGAGGGTAGGGTCTGATGCTTTCAAATACATAAGAGATGACCATTAAAAAGCACAGCAATTTTGAGTAACAAAATTATGTATTTGATTTAAAGCCAATATCTTTATATTTGGTGTGGTTTTAGGGGGAATTTATTTTTGGTGGAAGCAAACACATTGGCTGCCCCTGTTCAAACAGACATGACAGGGAAATAGCTGGAATGTTTTGTCTACCAGGAGCTTTGGTTTGAAAAGCATCATGGACATCTTGTAATTATATTTTTCATTTTTTGCCCATCAGGCAAATGGTTATAAATATTCTTAGTGTGCTCTGATTGGTGGTCGTGGTCATTAGAGTTCAACTGTCAAAATCACTCTCAGAAGTACATCGTGTGGAGTTAATTTTATTATATACTTTGTGCATATGTACTTGTGCTTACAAATGATATAATTAAATGAAAATTTGATCCAAGTAAATGTTATGATAGAACCAGATTAGATCTTCTATTATGGAGCCAATAAGTGGACAAATAAAATTTCAGATTTCTTTGCAATATACCCATACAATATTTTGCTCATAACAGCTAAATATTTCTGTCATTGATTGCACTAAATAATTATTTTCATTTCAGTCTGAGAAATGCAAGAATCGCATGATTCATAGCCTCATGATTTGACAAAATATCTTTGGGTTTTATCTAAAAATTTAAGTTTTAATTCATTCAAGTTTCTTTTTACCAGGTCCATAGGCTAATGTTGGATTTCCATTATACCTTAAAAGTTAAAAGTTTTCCAAAACTATACCTTTAGATGTTGAACATTTTACTTCATTAACAAATTTTTCTTGCTTAAGTTGGTGTAGTTTTATAGTGATCATGAACGAGAATTCTTTTGGCATTCTAGAATTCTAAACTAATGTAGTATTCTATCCTATATGTCATATCCTTATCTAATGGTATTTCCCTGATCAAATCTATAATGATAATTTGTCCTTTACTTTTAGCTCTCCTGTTTGGCTCAGAACTGAATGGACATAACCGACATATTGGCTGTATAGATCCTCACTGTGACCTGAGCTCTGTAGTTCGTGATGCATATGAGAATGCCAGATTTCTTTGTGACCAATACTACCTCGCTTCACCTGAGCTACGATTGAAAGAACATAATGGTGAGTTATATAGTGATGGTTTTTAAATTGGAGTTGTAGCGCACAGTTTTTTCCAGATTTGTAAAATTATTTTTAAATGGCTGAGGACAGTAAGTGTTTTCTTGTTTGCATTCCTGAAGACTTGTAATTACTTGAGGGTAGCTAATAAATGAAATAAATCAACTCAAGGAAAACATTTTTCATCCCATATTTGCTCATTGCAGTGCTTCATGATTGAGTCAGTCATAGAAGCCATAGAATATTTAGTCATTTCCCGTTTGTGATGAAACCCATTTCAGTTTCCTTTTGCTTTTTGATTTGAAACATTGTCATGATTTCATCTTCATTTCAGAAAACACTGAAAATAGTCATAGAAAATGTAGACGAAAATTATTAGTCATCAACTGAATATTTGAATATTTTGTTCCCCCTGTTATCTTGCAATTCAGGAACCTCAAAACAGTGTGAATGAATTTCATGCACTTATATTTGCACTGGATTTCTCTGCAAATTGTGTACATAAATATTCCTTATGTAGTAATTAAGTCATCAGTAGTGGAAAAGAAATATTGGAAAAAATCTAGCACTCAAAAATCAATGAGAAATGCATTTTTTAGTTTTAACAAGAACAACTGAGTTTTTTTAATCAGCATTGTTGTAATTCCATGGGGCTTAACTAAGTCTTGTAGAAAAAAACACGAAAATGTTGTCCTATGGAGGAACAGTTGATAACTGAAGGGGGAAATGGACTGTAGTTTTGTTTTGTTCTGATTTCCTTTTTTTATGTAAGATTTTGAAATGTGTATGAATAAAAGTAATGAGACAGCATTCATTCATTGAAGTAACATTGACTTTTTGCATCCAAATTTTATTCAGAAATTTGTATTCAATTTGTACTTAAGATATGTGTTTTTACAAAAAAACATAAATAAACTCATCTTCTCTAATCTTAACTCCTAGAATATTAATTGTACTGTTTTGAGACTCCTTTGTGGCAAAAGGATTTATTTATCACTATGTGTGACATGGATGTTATAGAAATTTTGTTACAAATTATGTAAATTTCTTTTTCTAGGAGTGCGTGACTGCACAGATCCCAGTGAGTTTTTCATATTGTGTTTTATTTGTGCTTTATATCTTACTGAGGTGATGCACCTGACTCTGTTGTACTTAGCTAGATTCTTAGTTTTAGAGCACTTGTCCTGTTTTTTTTCCAAGCTTTATTGGTTTCTTTTTATATGTTGCTAACAATTGAATAGTTTTAGTGCCATAAATAAAAAATCATAAGCTACGTTTTGTTAAATGTGTTAAATGCTTTCATTCTTAGAAAATCTTTACTGCATTTGGACTCAAATGACAAATTTTGGTCCTTGGTTTCAAAGAGGGATATCTGGAGCTTACAGCTTGTCATTCATGTCTTATGCATAAGTGGTTGCATTCCTGGAAGTAAAGGATTCATTTTGCGGAAGGATTTGTGACTTTCAGTTATTTATATGCTGTTGGTAGTTCATTGTATGAATAAATAAAACAGTTGTGACACAATGTTATGGTCTTGGATACTAATATTCATGTATTCTTTCCAAGATATTCTGTATTGTTCTGAATATAAGGCATCTAAAATGCACCATAAAAAGTAACTGTGAGAGGGAGATAACAGTTTCAAGCATTATAACCCTCTTGGGAATATGACTCTGAAATCCTATAATGTATAGCCAACAAGGGGCTAGAGTTGAATCTGATAAAATTCATGCTCTTTGCATGAATTTCATAGTTCTTTTAATGAAGCATTGAAACACTTCATGATTCAATGACATTTGCTTTTAAAATTAAGTTTCCGATGGTAGTTTTTGTTTCTGTTGTTTTTGAAAACTACTCAATAGTAATACCATTGAATCTCATTAATAGCTAACTGATAATACCAGGTATTTATTAAATAGAATTGTGTACAGTCTGATGCAAAAGAGAGTTTGTGATGCAATGCTCTATCACTCTTTGGATTGCAGTGAACCTACCTACGTTAAGTTCATAGGAAAAGAGTTCTTGGGTAATTAGTGCAGTGGAAACTTACTTAAAGAGCATAAATTGTTCCAAAATCTTACATGCAATGATAAATGCTTATTAAGGGAAGCAATTTCTCCTATACAAATCAATGGAAAATACGATAATATGATAATGAAGAAAAAATACTCGAAGAAATTTTTGTAAGAGGTTTATTATTCAATCCCAGAATTAATCAACCTGGAAAGCGAATTTGATTTGCAGAAAACAAAAAAATCTAAATAATTAGTTTGTTATTAATGATTCATTCTTTTTCTCTAGAAAGCTATCTTGTGACATTGTTTTTGTTAATGCTTCAAACTTTGGTCAAATGCAACACAGAATTATCATTAAATAAATTTGTACCATCCACAGGAATATGAAGTAGAGAATATTCAGAACAATACAGCAATAGGTTGTTTATCTGTGAGTGGTAATGTAGTCAGTATGGTTAAGTTTAACCTCAAGGCTTAATTTCTAACCTTGACATTTGCACGTATAAAAATATCAATATCTGTGTTTTCAAGGAGTAGAAATGATACGTGCTCTCTGTTCACATACCATTTTACAATTTACCACTCTGTCATGCATCCATCACATTATCTCACATCCAGCTTTCATAATGATGTCACTTTCAGCACTTTCAACAGATCACCCTATTCAAGAAGTTTTCTCGGGTTTCCCACCGGGTCAGGTTGCAGTGCACTGACGTTTCGAAGGCTGACTTTGCCATCGTCTTCAGGGTGAAGACGATGGCAGAGTCAGCCTTCAAAACGTCGGTGCACTGCAACCTGACCTGGTGGGAAACCCAAGAAAACTTCTTGAATAACATATGCTGGGAAAACCTGAGATCCTTCAGATCACCCTATTTATTTTGAAATTTGGGGAATGATGTATTGAAGGTGATCAATAGATTCTACACAGACTCCATGAATCCCTAAATTAAAACAGTCAACACTAATAAAAATTAAGCTATATTTAACTACATTTTTACATCTTGTAATTTCTCATATTATGAGTCTTGGTTACTTTGTGCTCAACTTAGTGCACGTTTCACATATATTGTGTCTGTGGTAATGATATACTCATGAATTCAAGTGTAATGCATCTTGGACACCAAAATTATTTCTGTATATGTTTGTCTACTTGTGTCAAAAGGGTATGCATGCCCATTTCTGGCATTGAGATGGATGGAATCACACTAAGAAATGATGTATGCAAAGCAATATTAGTGAAAGATGTCATGCCAAATTATTCTATTCTAATTAAACATGATTCAATAAATTAATCCTGCAAATTCATGCTCCTTTGAATGGATTAAGTTTTTGTTCGGCATCTTATATGCTGTCATATATCTTCATGAATCTTATCAAGACATCTCTTTGTTCTAAAGAATGATTGGATTATTTTAGAGGCTGTCATTTAAATAGATCAAACACTATTGGGCCAAATGGAACAATAATATCTCAAATAAGGTGTGAACTGCTAATTTAATTAAGGTTTGTAAGGAAATCATTTATATTTTTGTGGTCTTGATACAAAAAATCCATGCGTATGCTGCTATGACAATTTGTTGTATTAATATATATTAATGATGAATTGAATTCATAGTAATAGCAATGTCAGGAGATAGATGTACACTTATCAAGTGATATTTCTATGAAAGTATGTAGACAGGAAATGAAACATGTGTACACAAACAGTTGTAAAAATCACTCAGACTAGAATTTATTATGGTTAAAACAATCTATAAGAAATTTTCTTTGCATATTTTACATATAATTTGCATGCAACAAACATTTAATTACTCATCCAAGTTTCAGCAATGTTCATTAATGTCATATTCCACCATTTCACCCAGGAAATTCATATGCCTGCACAATAGTTGCATACGTGTATATATACATAGAAAACACATCATTCTTACCCGACAGGAAAAGTGCTGGGACACCAGCCTTTAATGATGAAACTATGGTAGGGATAGGATTCTACCAATAGAGGATGTCCAAAATGATATAGGTAGGTTTAGGAAACTACTAATTAAATTATTCAAAACTCATTGAGCTGCTTTCATTTGTTTATTTCATTTTTCAAGTTCACCATCAAGATAAAGAAGTATAGTGGGATAGCTAGATCACTTGTTGTCACAACAACTGTTATTATTGGTCACAAGGGTTATCTAGTTATGTTCTGTTCGAGGGAAAAGGTGTTTTTGAATCAACCAATACTGTTCAACAATGAGTTAGGTATGAATATCAGAAGGGTCCTCTATATGATAATAACATAAATCATTTTGTCATCTCCAAGTGAAAAATGTAAACCTGTCTCTCAATTTATACTTCTGACAGGACCTCCCAGAGTTGTGATCCCCAAATAAAGACTTGCTTTGGCGTCTTTGATGTGACTACTTTCCCTCACATCCCATAGGCAGTTTTAATTGAGCAGTCAGTTAAGTTACTGATCATGATGCCAAATTACCCATGTATTCCCAATCTGGGATACTGAATATTAGGGGATTATAATTTGCTTTGATTTGGGTTATTTGTTGCTATTAGATCATCTGAAGTAACTGGAAGAGGTAATATTCCATGATATACAAATGGTCATAGTCACTGCCTGAAAATACTTTCCATGGCAATGCTAATGCAAGTGGGACTATTTTATTGTTGTTTCGATAAATTGAGTGTTTAAAATAGGAATAGCAATCTGATGAATGACACAGTGATGGGAATGATGAGGTTCATGGATTACAAAGGTGATAAACGAGCACATGAGCACACATGTTATGTTTTCAAATGCATAAAAATTGATGAGAGGGATATTGCTCATCCAGACTTTTTTTAAGTTCATAAATGTATGAAAAAATGAATGAAGAGCAGGTAATTCACCTTATTTTGATCAAAATAAATAATTGAAAATAATCTTTTACTCTTCACTCCATTTAAAAAAATGAAAGCTTTTTGTGAAAGAGATTATGGAAGAGGAAATTATTGATCAGTATTGATGTGCAGTGGATGTATTCCCAGTCATAAAATTATACATTCTAATATGGCTGAATGTTGTTCCCGTGGGCACAATTACTTTTACTGCTCTATGCATATAATGCCAACTCCACAATACCTTAGAAGCCAGGCAACACATTCTGTACAAGCCTGCAATATTTGGCATTACATTAATGTAAACTTTTAATGCAAATTCTAAAGAAGTAATTGTCACTGGGCATGAGATTCAAATTTATGTCATGTTTGAAATAGTGGAATTTATGTCACATATTTAATTTTATGCATTCAAAGGCACTTTTCACTTAATAAGAAGTACTTAAACTACATGCTGGAAGGTAAAATTTAACATTTTGATTTTTTTTAATGCAACAGTATGTATTTAGTTTTATATGTCAGTAACTTTGATGACCTAATTCCAGCTCAGTAGTCTGGAGCATTAAATGTGAACTTACAATTACTTACTCTTTCAGAGTAGTTCATGTTAGAGAACACATATATTGCATAATTGTACAGAATATTACCTTTCAATGATATATTGTCATTGCTGTCTTTGTGCCACATTTCTGTCTCAGTTCAATTTAATTTTACCATATTATTTTCTGCATGGCATCTCTACGTTTGTCCCAACAGTGCTAGAGGCGGGAGTGCCAATACAAACTGTATATGTACCATCGCATCTCTACCACATGCTGTTTGAATTGTTCAAGAATGCAATGCGTGCTGTCTTAGAGAATCACTCAAGTGATGATGAGGATGACATTCCTTCCCCTGACGACCTCCCACCATTAGAAGTGACTGTTGTACGTGGGCGAGAGGACATATCATTGAAGGTAGGTACATTTATGTATTTCTTCATTTTAATCATAACATGAAAATAACTTGGGAAACTTGTATAATAATAGCAAAGATATGTTATTACAAGGTTCACTAAAATTGTTCATTTCATAGTGTAACCAGTTAGTTGAACTTTCATTGTACCTTTTAATTTCAAAAATATTAGTATAGTAGATATTGTTGGCTCAGTCAACCAGAATGTGTTGTTAATTAGTCCATTTATAATCAGACAAAAATGATATCCATCAAGCATCAGGAGTATTTTTAAGGCAAAATTTTAAAATCATTTAATTCTTTGAATTAATGCTCTATTGATTTGATAGTTCTTTTATTCAAACTCGTAATGTGCTATATGTGCAAGTTCTAAAAATGTGAAAAAATACTATTTACAAAGGGGTATCGTAAACTTTTAATTATTACCAAAAACAATGACATAGAAACTCTATATAGAGATATACATTTCTCCCAGTGTTTCCTGTAGTTTTAGTAAATAGTTTTCATTAAGATGATCGAAGTATGTATGACTAAGTGAGTGAACTTCATTTGATTAGTATGTCTGACACTGGTTGTTTTTTTTATTTTTGGATAAATAAATAATCAAAAACAGTATCAAATGGAAGATATTGTTTTGGTTAAAATATTAAACCAAGCATTCATTAACTGAGAATTATATGTACACATCGGTGCTGCCTGTGCCTTCATTACCGCTGACCCAGACTAATGTTCAAATATATCTGTCTCTGTCCTTTCCTCACTTTTGGTATTATAAATTTCAAATTCCTTCAATGGTTGTGTGTGAATGGTACATATTTTATGTAATTGAACCAGCTTTTGGACACATCATGTCTACTAATCATAATTCTTGTTGACTTCAACTGCATTTTCAATTATCTGGCATTTTAAAAGTTCATTGGTTTTTATTTATGAGAGTTGTTCAATGAAGTGTGATGATAACATTTTTATAAGCCTCCTGTGGCATTGCTTAGACCTCAACTAATGATTTATCTGGCAAAAACAAAATTTCAGTGCAGTACTATCACCATTGTTGCTTTAAGCGAATTGAACATGTTTCAAAGTGTAATGGCTACTGGTGATGCAATTCCATAGTGAAATCAAATAAAATTTGTGGCACATATAAATCATACATTAAGCCAACAATATAAAATAAAATTATTTTTTTATTCAATAAATAATGTGAATAAAAATATTTTATGATACCTCTTTATTGACCATCTGCCTATATATTTTATAGTTACCAATAAAACATATGTGTGTGGTGAAAATATTATTAGATGATTCAACTAATTTTCTATAGTATTGTTATTTCCTTAAAACTGCTTGATTACTATAGCTAGAGAAGTTTTGAAAGACATCTAGTGTTCCTTTTGAGAGTGGAGGATATTTTGGTTGTGATAGTCCAATAGACCTAATCATAGTTTTGAAATGTTAGTGTATGTAGTCTATTGTTGAAGTCATATCTTTAAATGGGTATGAGGAAGAAATATTAATTTAAGTCTTAGTAAACTGCAGAAAATGTAGCAACAAAAACATGTGGTAACAGATTGTTTTGAAAATTTGTTAATAGTAAGAGGGGAGGGGTAAAAGAATGGTTATTGACTTTTAGTCATGAATTTCAGTAGTTTTTTATTATGCTCTAGGTGTCTGATCTTGGTGGAGGAATTCCTCGCAGTGAAATTGACTTGCTCTTCAATTATATGTATTCAACTGCACCTCAGCCATCTAAGTCTGGATCCCATACAGTACCACTTGCTGGTAAGAATACAATGCAATATATTCTTTGTAAAATATCACATTTTGTAACTCTCATGAATTGATTCTACCTGGCTATGATATAATTATGATTTGGTCATTATTTTATTTTAACTTTTAATTAGTCTTATCTTAGTATATGTGATCATATTTAATTGACATTAAGAAGTCTATGTTAGGAGTTAGTTATCTTTTGCCTTCATTTTTTTCATGCATGTGAATTAATGCCCTAACCTTTCAGATGATGCTGTGAATTTTACTTGTAATTGATGAGTAATGCACTTTATTGGTCTCTTCATTTTGTACCCTACATTCCACAGGAGAGTGATATTATAGTTCAAGAAAAAATGTTAGAGATCAAAGTAGTTAGAGTGTTTAGGAAGTAGAGATAATTAGTGGTAGGAAGTAGACTTTTAATTTTATTTAACTGATAGGTATATTTAAAAATTTAACCTTAGCTCAAACTTATATTCTTCTTGGCATAAAATGTGCAAGTATTTTTTGTGTAAGTGGTTATTCTTTTGAGCCAGGGATTGCTACAAAATCGTATCTAGCTATCATAACTAACAAATTTGCAACAAGGGTGTATCTATGCCTAATCACTGCTGAAAACTGGAATTTTTCAGATCTCAGCTAACTACAAGTGTGGCATTAAGTTGTGGTCTAAAGTGATGTTTTCAACCCAATTCTCCAATGCCCCCATTGTGTGCTCTATAATATTTATGCTAGGTATTTACATGGTGTAGTGGTATAGCTGTGTCATGAAGCAATTTTGATAACTGATTTAATCTTCAAAATGACATACTACAGGTTATGGATATGGACTACCCATCTCTCGTCTGTATGCCAGGTATTTCCATGGTGATTTGATACTTACATCCTGCGAGGGATATGGTACTGATGCAGTCATATACATGAAGGTAAGATGTGGTGTGAGGAGTATATTTCTGTATATGTAATAGCACAAAGTAAGGTATGCATATAGAGGACTAACCCCAATATTAATAAGCTTCTCCTGTCTGGATCAGTTCAAGACAAAGTGGCCTGAAATGTAACTCTACTCAATACAGACCCAAGATTTTCTCCACTGCTCACATTTCCCCTGCTTGAATGCATGTAAAAATGTAATGTATCACAGCTAGAAGGATGTATTTTGTGATTCCCATTTTTCCCTTGTGAACCTTCTCTTGATCTTTAGGAGTCTTAAAATAATTTTCTTCTTCCTTGATTGCATATTTCATATAAAAGAATACCAGTTGTAATTATTGACATTATTTGAAATATTGACACCTGGTATGCTCACAAAAACAATGGGTATGTAGATTGATAAGTACAATGCCTTTGATATGTGGATTAGCAACTTCCTGTTGAAAGGGCTGCTTGTTTTTAGAGCTGTAATGTTTTAACTTCTGCTTTATGTGTAATGGGGTGCTTGATAATTGAAAATATATTGTTTTCAGCATATTAAATTGTGATGCAAATTGACAGCATTGGATTTCACTCCAGGCATATTGCATTTATGCTAGAGATTTTAGGGCACACTCTTCTACCTGTCAGAAGATGATATTGATCATTTTGATATAACTCAACATTTGAACATGATCTATCAATATGTTTATCACAATCTTGTAAATAAAGTTTCATATTTGAAATGGAATATCTTACATTTGACATTGCCACTTTACTGTGCTATAATAGACATAAAAAATGTGCTTAGCAGTTTAATACAGTCATTACTTTTGTATGACAACCATCATTCAGTATTTTATTGTTAGCTGTTTGCAAAACATCTAGGCATGATTAAACTGATGTGTGTGTCCAGTAAAATGGACTTCCCTTTAGCTATAACCCCACATAAAGGAAGGGAGAATAAACATCTTCAAACTTGGTTCTTTAGCATAATCAATAAATGAACCTTTCACTCTAACTCATAGGTGCTTTCCAACAGTTTCCACATTTCAAACCCCCATGACCTCCCTACCTTACTTTGAAGGAAGAGGAAACTCGCTTTACCATTTTAACTAAACCTTCTTTAGTGGCTCCTAAGTTCAGCATCCTAATTGACTCTCCCTACTTTTCCCAATTACTGCATTGTCATCTGTTCTACAATTCCTTAGCATTTCCTATCATTTTCTGATTATGTCAAATTCAATACCTTATTATCCTTAACCTTGACTGACTTACCCATAATGAGATGCAATAAGGTTAAGACTTTGGCCCTTGGCTTTTCCACTTTGTCATGGCCCTCCACATATTTGACAGCCTATAACACAAACATCATTCTAACACAAACATCATTCTAACACAAACATCATTCTAACACAAACATCATTCTAACACAAACATATCATTCTGCAAATAGATAAGGACCATCATTATTAATCAATTCCAAAGTTGATGAAGCTATCACTGAGACCATTAATTTTGCTCTAGTAATTCATGGTGTCATGCATTAGCCTTCATTTATGATGATATGACAACTAATCACAGGTGACTCATGAATGGAGTGAAGATGTAGATTGTAGAACATGGCAAATAATAAAAGGTGGTCACTGGCAATTCTGTGAAGGGAGTATCCTTGGTGGCATTATTTCAAAGGCATTAATTACAGTCAATCATTGCACAATTGCAATATTTACAAAAACACATGCATGTAAGGGGCACTTCCTACTTATGATCATTGTGATAAAGGAAAACTCTGCAATACTTTATGAGGACTGACCAAATATAAGTTGTCATGGGATTAAATGTTTCATTGCTTGTGGTTGCTGCAATCAAATTTCCTGAGAATAATAATCTTAGATCATCAAAAAGTGAATGATATTAAAAATAGCCAAAAATTGTGAAATCACTATAAAATTTCTTTTATTAATTTTGAAATTATCCTGCTGCAGAAGACTAATGTGTGATATAGAAATTAAACAAATTTAGAATACTTCATAAGAGACCGTCACTGAATATTAGGATCTTTTTTACCAACTTCACCTCTTCATTGCTCATGCTATCACTCTCTTTGGTAGGGATAGTTTTTCCTCATTGCTTGTTTCCAGAATGATGTTGTTTTCACTTCTATCCAATTTATTGGCAATGCCACATTTGTCTTCCTATGTTTCACTTCATTATTTTGCTTTTCAAGTTCTTTTGTTCATATAAAAAGGTGAAAAAAGTCATCTCATTTAGAAGGAACTAATCACTCAATCTTTGGCAATGCATTCCCTTTAGGTTCTCCTCTTAGGTAACCATTGTACAGGATTCAATTTTATCATCCTAGAGATGAGGAACAGATTGGTGAACCACTTTTGGGTTAATAATGACGTAGCATGAGAAACCTTTAAATCTTTATGAGATGTAGCAGTAAGGTAGGCACTACTTAAAAGCACCTTTGGTTTTTGAGAGAGATGTAGCTGTCCATTTTAGGTTGTTATAGTGACTGAGGTTGTATGTACTGCGTATCTAGCCTTGTTTACTTACTTCAAGTTGAATGACATTCATGAACTGTGACCATTGGGCTAACTAACCAGCAGTATACAAGCCTGATTACTATGGACATTTATACGGTCGATTATTGTTTATGCAGCCTTCCAGTTAAGATAGGTTTTGGATTGGGATACTGATTAGAACTGTTAATTTTATGCCTCACTTAGCATGAGTAGCCCAGACACCCCACACTACAATAAGCCTGATCTTCAACTCCATATACCATGGAACCTCACCTAGCAAGCATAATTAATTCCAGAATATTACTTGTAATGTGAAACACTTTCAGCAAAACAATTTTTCCCATATGAATTAATGTAAATTATGATGATGTATTTCCATGCTGAAAACATACATTAAAAATTATGTATGAGTTTTATATAAAGAATATTATATATAAAGTGTTAAGAAACATGAATCATCTTCATCTTTTCTTCTATCACAGAATGAACCAACCTGGAATGTGAATTCAATTTAGAGAAAACAAATCACATTTAGCCTGCTCTTCTGGACTATGCACTCCAGTGAAGGCTCTTAGAGTTCCAAAATGGTTAACAGGCAACAGTTTAATTTTCAAAATACTGCTTCCATTAGCACAAAATAGCATCATGAAATGGTATTTCATTGGCTTATGCCCAGGTAATACATTTTCCTCAGCTGTTATGTAGGTTCACTTCATCATCTTTTTCAGACGAGACTTGTTTTGTTGCCATTAGAAACCTGTTGCAATAGGTAAATCCCAGAATTTATGAGGTCCTTGAAGTCATTAGTGAAGTTCTCTACTGCATTTGTGCTTTGCAATGCTTTGGATGACAGTTCTTCTCTTGAACTTCTCAAATCACTCATTGTTTACTTCAAATACTTTTTCAGCTATTTATGAGCCTGCCATTTTCTTAATGAGATCGCCAAAGATCACTTTTGCTTTCTCACAAATTATAGTCTCATTATTAATCAGCCTTTCAAAATAATTGAGGATATGTAACCATTGTGTATATATTCTTGTTAATCCCTTTGAAGCATCTTTCTCCTTAATGTTATCCCTGTTGATAGTGCAAATGATTTATGTAGACTGAATGTACATGTATGCCAGATCAGCCACACTCGCACCTCATTCTCAATTTTCAATGATTTTGCTTTGCTAGAGTTATTTTTATTCTTTTATGGCTGTCTTTTTTGGTGACATTTTTCCAAGGGTTATTACTCTTTGCACAGAAAATTCATGAATGATATATCTTTACACAAGTTTAGAAAAATGTGTGATTACAAGTAATGCTAAGATTCCTAGCAGAACAAATGCTAAACACAGACCGAAGTTGCAGGTGCACTATCTTGGACTTCCCCTCTACTTGTCACTCATTATGTTAAACATTGCTTGTTAAGCAAGTCATTTTTTTACAATATTTTTTGCCCATCATGCACATTACTCTTTTAGCAAGGGACTTGTTACGCAAGATCCCAGTGTACTTTCTGCCTCCCATTTAAACTCATCCAACATGGTGGTTCTTTTCCTCTCTCTACCTAACATTCTCCTCTCTATCACTGACTACAACTTCTGACACCAACCAAAACACTAAGGATCCATTCTTTTAGGCTTCTTTGGATTTCTTCCTACAATTCACTCTCCTCCCTTATCAAACCATGCACTTCCTTGTTGTTTTTCCTAACCATTTTACTTTTTCCATTCTTATTACTATTTGAAAAATTTCATGTGCTCATATGACAAAATATGTTTGTTATTGGTAGAATGTACATGTTAAAATTAATCATTTAAATACTACATTTTCTTCTGCTTGTCCATGATTTTACCCAGATTTTGTTAAAGTATAGCTTATTACATATTTGTCAGCATACCATGAACTCAGATGAACTAAGCTAACAGTAATCTCACAGAAGTTAGCACAATAAGGAAAATTAACTCTTGTATCTCACAGGCCTTATCCAATGAAGCAAATGAATTGCTGCCAGTATTTAATAAGGCTTCTAGTCGTCATTACCGGGCAACAATTCCTACTGGAGACTGGAGTAATCAAAATGCTGGAGGTCTCCATGGAAGGCAGATGCCTGTATCTTCCAACACTGGTCACAGTAAACGACCCCTCCACCAGCAGCCTCTAGGAACTTCTACCTGCCCTGTATCACCAAAACAGAAATCCTCTACTCAGATATCTCATCAAGTGGGGATGTGATATCCGGATGATGATGTCCTGAGTTCACCCTTTTTGCCAGAAAAGTCACAGTGACTTACAATTAGTATCGACCCATCAAAGGGTTTTGAAATCAGATGGGCACATAACTGCATTTCCTGGCAAATAAAATTTGCCACAAGAATTAGAATCGGTGATTATGGAATTTTTTACCAGTTAAAAACATGTGTGATGTTTGTTTCTCATTGATTTATATCAAATACTAACACTTCATCAATGATATTTTTTAATTCAGTGATTTAAAGAAAAAAATATCAATCTATGTGTGCACATTGTATTTTAATCGGATTTCCGTCAGGAAATTATAAAATTGACATGGGGCACTTAGTAAAAGTCATAATGTATGTGTGAATGTTATTTATAGTTTTTATCATTATATTTTGTGATCAAATGTAAAATCAAGACCTAATGGAGTAGATTCGATTGTAATTTTGGCTCCTGTTGTAAATAGATGATGATTCTTACAGCTGTGAAATTGTACAAATAGTATGGGAGCGTCACAAAAAATGTAGACATTAATTTAGTGTAAGAATCTGAGTGTGATCTTTTTAATATGTAATGTTTTATTATAAAAAAAGGAAAGTAGATGTGTCTGTGTAAATAGTAACTTGATTGAATGTTGCGTGTTTGTGCATTGGTAGTTAAGGAAATAGTGTTACCCAAAGATTTTGTTTCCAAATTGATTATAATGTTCTTGTAGCTAGCCTAGAGAACCTGGGTCCCTTGGCTCTAAAAGAATTGTGTAAGTGCATTTTTGAAGCGGGCAATCAATATTCTGGTCTTTACGATGTTCCTTTTTAAATGTTTTTTTCCGTGTTGGAAACAGATTAAGAATGTGTATCACTCAAAGGCAGTGATGGTTCCATCCAGTGATAAATTACGTAAATTAACCGGTTATTCATTGTTCAACAGTGTTGCTACAGTGAAATAATAAAAAATTATGATTTATAATATTTTCCTAATGAAATCACTCTCAATCCACCTTCCCAATTAAAAGGATTCCTACCCTAAACAGAAGTTTTAGATACACATAAATAACATTTGCAGCCCCAGGGGGTTACAGTACTCCGACGTATCAATACATGTTTGTTTTATTGTTGATCATATGTAGCTTTTCTTTTAAAGCTGCCTGCCTCCATGTGTTGATTTTGCCTTGATAGTTTTTCCCTCAGGAGATTTTTTCCCTTTCAGCAAATTACATAAATCACATCAGATAAATCTTTGTAAATAGATGAAGGAATATACAGGAAGCAGAGAAGAAAACAGAAGGGCCAATAACAAGGTGAATGGATACTGTAAGGAGGAAATCCTGGAGAAAGGGTTCAGGTTAGTGTTATTGTGGAATAGCATAGGAAGAAATAAGAGCTTTATGCCAATACACATTGTTGTGTATTTGTATAATTAACCTCCCTAGACCAGTGTCCAGTTGAATCCCTTTAATTTGTATGAATTTGTTATCTGGGACACAATTCAATGTTATGATGGCCCCATATGAATATTTTCTTAAATATTACAATTTAATTTATTAAAAAATGGTTATGCTAGTTAAGGTACGATACAGAAGCTTGGGAATTGTAACAAAGTCAGAAAGCAAATGGCAACTTGAATAATTAAATTATCAATCAGTCGACTATCATTAAAAAATAATGTATGACGAAAATATGGTATGAATAAGAAATAATTGTTTATTGGCTCAACAGTGATTGACATATACAAGATCAATGCCATTATATATGGCTTTCATTAAAAAAGTAATTGTCATAACAAAAAGGTAAAACTGGTCACATATGGAGCAATCCAGTAATAACATTCAGTGCAAGATGAGCAGCAGTGAAAGAAGCCATTCAAATGCATGAAGCACTTTACATGTTTGCAATTCACGATTATAATTTATAAACCATGTGCTATAAATAACCATTCAAGGTTTCCATAACATTCAAGAAAAGTTTTAAACGATCATAAAAAATACATGTACAATAACTTTCAACATTAAAAATACAGGATTTCAATGGAATTATGTTTTTTATCATAAGTTATTCACAAGCTAGTAAAGAATGACTAGTACCAACCAATATAAAGTAATGCTTAGCCTTAAAATCCCATATATTAATCAATTAACAGTATCAATATTAATGTACACAGACTCAAGCTTCCAAGGAATGTACCATCATATGCCAAATTGATCAGCTTAAGAGCTGTAAGCAAGGGTAAAAAATTCTATCCCACACCCTATATTCATAGTTTTTATATAATTGAGCTTTAAGGCAAGGGATTTCATGGCATGACTCCCAAATAATGTATCAACTAGAAAAAAACAATTTGGTAATTTTTACCTCTCATTCAAATTGGTATTGAAATGGCTTCATAAATCAAGCTCAAATAATCACAAGAATAACATAACCCTTATTTTCTTTCCTGCAATTGATTTCAAGACCATACAGTGGTTAAAATGTGTTGAATAATGGCTATCAACACAGTTTTACTCTTCACATAAACTAATATTAAGAGGAATGTTGATTGCATTAAGGCAAAGAGTTTGGTCTATCGCACTCTGAAAACAGGCTTGTCAGCCTTAAATAATTTCTTAATTTTGCATTCACTTTGGTCACCTAACTTCATTTTACAACCCATTCAAAATACATGTACTTTATTTTCGAGGTTTCCTTGGTCATAGACTCATATCAGTCCCAGCAACAGTAATTATGGACTGCAGATAATCAACATGTAGATATGTAATTTAAGAAAATGGATATTTGTAGCAATAATAACAGTTAATGGCAAGTACTTAGTATGGTGATTATAATTATGTAGGACTGGAGGAAAAAGACCACTTGTTACAAAACTGTTTTCAATGTAAAAATTAAAAAAAAAATAATTATAATGTTATTCTGATTAGGTAACTAAGCATTAAAAAAAACTAGGCTTTGTTGATTGAACCAAAATAAACTTCAATTATTTTCAAGTAAATAAATTATATCAAATTAAGATTGCACACACACAGCCTTAGAAACAAGCTCAAAAAATGCAAGGATATATATTCAGGGATCATAATCACCATCTGTTCAACATTTATATCTAAATCTAAAAGAATAACTAGTGAAAGCCATTTACCAATGTAAGCTTCAATATGAAACAAAGCGATATTGTTAAAAAAGATTTATGGAAGCCATAATTTTTTTTATACATGGGTAATGTGCCAGTGATTGACATAACATCAGCAAGTTGAATCGCAAGTAAACACCTGATGGAAATTATTAGAAAAATTATTCAACCAGAGAATGCAGTAGGTTCATTTAATTAAGCCAAATTCCTTTAAGGCTTCATGTCACACCACAAAATATGAAATTTTAACAATAGATGAAAGCACTACTAATCAACAACAAGCCTAAATACACAGTTACATACATAATATAATGTGGAATAGGACGGTTAGCTTTTCCTGGATGGCCCTGGTTTGGCAATCAACATCTGCTCCCTTTGTAGTTGCTCCTCTTTCCTTTGTTCACGCATGAGAGCTTCTTTCTGACAAACCTGCTGTAGCTTCAATGCTCGTTTCTGGAAATTGTAAAAATAATTACAGTTAAAATGGTAAACAATCATCCAGTCAGTTCTCATTTTTTCCAAATTAATTTATTTTCTCCCTTCAGGAAGGTAAGTTGACCAGTAACACTAGAACTATTAAATATTTGCACGACTAGAAAGTGATATTAAAAAATATCTTCATTAAGTTAATGTTAGCCAAGGGACATGTTGACAACCTGCAATATAAATGGAATAAGAGGACTGCATTTAAATTCAGTCAGCCACTAGTTTATAACATGAAAATCAAGAAATTGCATCTTCACTGAATGCATGCTTTGGAACAATGTATGATACAGAGTTCATGGAACATTGTTCTTACATGACCGAGATAAAGAAAAAAATGACCCTCATTTCCAGAAGATGGGAGGCCCTTCAATTCCATTTCAAATTTGCTAAATTTCCAACATTTAGCGAAAATGTGAAAAACAAGCATTAAAAACTAGTTTTTCCAAGAGTACAAAATAACTTTCAAATATCAAGTCCAACTGGCTATTACCAATGGAAGTTTTAACTTTGTCACAAGTCTATGGGGTGCATTCCAAAAGTTTTGCAATTGAATTTACCCTGCCACTCCCATTGGCCAGAGTGGGATCAATCCACTTTCAGTAGTTGGGGGGGGGGGACACTAAGCTTTTCCACGAAACTGGTCTCAGTGCTCTCCAAGCTGTGGAAGTGGCAGAATGACAGGTATTGTAAACCTCTGCACATCAACCATGTCATGAAAAAAATGGAATCAAAGATTGTACAACGTTATGCGATTTAGTCTTGCGCTAAACTGGAAATTTTTTTTGAGGAGACTAAAAAAATGATTTGTGAGGCTTATGGGGATTCTGCTCTGTTCTACTGAAAAGTTTGGTGGTAGTTAACGGCCTTTAAGGAGGGCCCGGAAGAGGTTCACAACGAACAACAGTCTGGGTGGCCGTCAACCAGCAAAGCTGACAACAATGTCGTTTGCGTTAGACAACTGTCAGACTTTGACTGTCAATTGAGTATCAAGATGATTGCCAATGAATTGAACTTGTCATCCACTGTTAAGTTTTGCATTGCTACAGAAAATTTAGCGATGAGGAAAATGTGCACCAAGGTCATGCCCAAGGTGTTGTCAGATGACCAAAAGACCAACCGAGCCGAAATTTCAAGTGAACTTTTGCCATGTATTGAAAATGAACCTGATTATTTGGAGGTGATCACTGGTGATGAAACCTGGGTTTTTTAATACAACCAGAAACAAAACACCAAAGCTCTGAGTGGCACACTGACCATTTCCCCCAACCCCAAAAAGTCATGAATGAGCAAATCAAAGGTGAAAACAATGCTCATCATCTTGTTCGACAGTAAAGGAGTGGTCCATAAGGAGTTTGTTCCTCAAGGACAGACAGTTAACGCTGCCTACTACAAGGATGTGCTAGAAAGACTCAGAAAAATGTCATCAGGACGAGAAAAGACATCTTCGCTACCCAGGAACTCTATCACGACAACGTGCCATGCCACAATGGGCTACAAGTCCAGGAGTTCCAGGGCAAACACCAGGTGCCGAAGCTGCCCCACCCCCTCTTTAGTTCTGACGTCACCCCAGCAGACTTCTTTTTGTTCCCTCAGATTACGCAGCCCTGAAAGGAACTTGTTTTTCATTCTTAGAAGAGATCCCCAAAGATGCCTACCAGTCGCTGGAAAAAATGTTTAGGAGCCCAAGGACAGTACTTTGAAGAATCTAGTTGAAGTACTTTCTTTTAGGAAACATTTTTGTCTGGGCTTAAATATGATTTAAGGGAAACTTCCAGTACATCTTACTCTCTTATGATAAATTAAGAACTAAGCTTCATTGTGTTTATTCCAATCACACTAATTTCGTTGTTCTTTATTACATGTTAAATTCTCACCCTGATTTAAATGGAAGAGACGACATGAGCGGTTATACTCTCCTCGTAAAAAGTATGTACTCAAAAATGCTACTCGAGATTATCAAGAAATAGGAGTTTGAAGGCTTTGATGTGGCTACTAAAAACGGACCATGAGTAAAATACCCTATATTTCCCATGTATACTTCAGAATGGATGGGTCAGGTAAGCTACCAACTCTGAGGATAAATATGCGAGCATTTAAGTACAATGGAACGTTCTCTCTATATATATATATATATATATATATATATATATATATATAAAATATATAATATATTATAATATATAAAATATATAATAATAATATATATATATATAATCGGCAAATTTTCACTAATGAAAATAGATAAGAAATAAATGAACTTACTACAGCCATATATATATATATATGTACACATAAATAATACTTTACCTTAACTTTTGCAGTTCTTTCATGGATGTGTGACATTTCCTTCTTAATTAGAATCAACTTGTTTTGGTAATGTTTTAATTTTGTGAACTGCAGATTGAGAGAATTAATTTAATTAAGAAAGAAAACAAGTTTTAAAATGGAAATGCAAGCTTTAAAAAAATAGCGCACTCACCACTTCTTGTACATTATATTTTTCCTGACATGCTGAGAGCCTGTCATTCTCAACAGCCAATTTTTCAATCAAGCTTACTTGTTTTTTCCTGTAACAATAAAGTTCCATTTATTTCTTAAGGTCCCAAAAAAATTCAGACCAAATGCGGGGATTAGGTCCAGCGAAAGTCCACTCACGTTAACTCGTCTAATTTAGTCTTTACTCTAGATAGATCTGGTTGATAGTGCGAAATCAGTCCAACTGTGAGCTTCTCCACAGTGTGCTCCGAAGTGAACGGGCATTCTGTAGTGTTGCTGGAAATATAGAACACATAATTAAAAACACTGAAACGGCGGCGTAATTTCGTGGATGGCTCCTCCTCAGCCGACTAACACTTACCTGCTCGTTATATCATCGTTCTCAAAGGACAAAGCATCCGTCATATCAAAGCCTTTGATATATTCCAAAACCCACCAGACGTAACATGCATTTGGTTTCTTACGCGCTTCTCGGTTAATCAGCAATCAGAACACATGGATAACTGCATTGTAAATGCATTAATGGATCAAAACAAACACCATAACCAAAGTAAAAACACTCTCAAAATCAAACTTCAAACAAAAGACTTCCGAAATGGCATCACATGGTTCAAAAGAGCGTATCAGAAGAAAACACGCATAAAAGCGCGTTCGTTTTGTCAAGTGGATGCTGTTGTTTCGTGCAGCGCCTGAGATCCCAAGTAGTCGGTATTCGGCAAAAATGGCGGCGGAAGTGAGGTGGCTTGCGTTCATCGTCCTCGCATTTCACCAAATATATTTAATTATGGGTGATAGTCCTCATAAAAGATTTGAGTATAAGTACAGTTTCAAGCCGCCTTACTTAGCTCAGAGGGATACAACGGTTCCATTCTGGGAATATGGAGGAAGTGAGTTAATGCTTAAACCCATTCGAGCTGCACTGCCAGGTGGCAAATACACACATAAGGTCTTAACCGGCTTGGAATAAATTTATTTGTGTGATCTGGTATCCAAGACTTTAAATGTATAAATGAAAGGACTTTTCGGTTAATTATAGTGATATCATGGTTATCATTTCCGAATTAGTTTTTAAAGGTACAAGAGAGGGACTCATTCTCCCATACGATAAGTGGTTCCTCATATTTCATCTTATCCAAATTATTTATGATGTTCTTGACCACACTCTTCTGTTACAGATGCCATCGCCAGTGAGGAGAATGTCAGAATTGCACCATCTTTGAGGAGTCAGAAAGGTAGCATATGAATGTATGCAATTGAATAGAGTACGGGTGTCTTTAAGTGCATTTATTTAATGTCATCTCTTAATTTAAGGTGGTATATGGACGAAGAGTAAGACAGACTTTGATTGGTGGGAAGTTGAACTTGTATTCAGAGTAACAGGTCGAGGAAGGATAGGTGCTGATGGTTTGGTAAGGAATGGAAGTTAATATGACAGTAAATAATTTAACTCCGAGTCATCAGATATTTTTCATGGCATGCTATTTTTCTCGGAGCCTCCGTTCATCATCCGTCATTTTCCTGCAACGAAAAATGCATGTGAATGCACTTGTACAATATTTTATCCGTGTAAAATTTATGTCCTTTAAGTGTATCGTAAGTTGTACAACTTATAGTAGGTTGGAGCTATAAGTATAATTTAACTTTTAATAGCAGCTCCTATGGTAGAATTGCATCCGTTTCTAACTTCATAAAATTGATCTTAGGCATGTCTTTAGCGTGGATGTTGTTGACTTAGTATCAGTTGATTGTTTTTAATGCAACAAATCATTTAATTAATTTTAACCATTGACTATATTCTAAACGAAGTCAAAATTTTTACAGCCTCTACAAAAATTCTTTGCCTTATTTTACCACTTTTCAGGCATTTTGGTATACAGCAGAAAAAGGTAATTATGAAGGAAAAGTTTTTGGCAGCTCAGACAAGTGGTTGGGCTTGGGAATATTCTTCGATTCATTTGATAATGACAACAAGCATAACAATCCCTACATCAGTGCAGTTGTGAATGATGGAACAAAGGAATTTGACCATCAAAAGTAAGCCTATGATAACTGAATTATTGTTAATCTTATTTGCAATCTTATCTTATTTGTAATTTATATTTTCTAAATTGAGGATATTTATTTTTCTTTCTTGTCATTAATTTTTAAGTGATGGATCTACCCAGTTGTTAGCAGGCTGCCTGAGGGACTTCAGGAACAAACCATTCCCTACCAGAGCTAAAATTGAATACTACAAAAATACCTTATTGGTAAGATAACTTCCATAGTTCAAAGTATTAATAGGGTATTTTAAATGTTTATAGTAAAGTGGATATTTGAAATTGTTTTCTCAATATTTGGTGTGAAGTCTTAGATCTCGGTCGTGAAAAAAAAGCCTTTGAGATACATATTCGTTTAATGAACACAACGATTTTTTTAAAATCGAGTTCTGTGGCTGTCGTAGTGTCCTTCTTCATGGCCCAGCTGCACTGCCTGATGGTTGCAGAATCGCTCGATTTCCCTGAGGAGTGAATATAATGGTTTAATGGGTTCCAATTGTTTTTTTGTCCTATTTCTTGTTCATGAAGGAGCCTGCAATCAAACATGCTGCATCAAAACAATTACTTTTACGATGTGACTGCACTGAAGTGATACTAATAATTTAATCTCCTATGTAGAGTTATAGTGTTAAATGGAGCCTTTTTGCTGCTCCGAAATTTCGGTAAGTTTAAATTTTAAAATATAAGTACGAGGAATATTAGTTAAATCCAGAAATGAAGCAACTCCCTGTCTTTGGTACAATGAAGTACCTTTTATTCATCTCTTATCTTCAGGTGTGTACAAATAACTATTTTAAATGAGAAGAGTATCCACAACTATCAAATGCATCTTCTATTTAAATGGGCCACACCGTAGTATATACTTGTATGATAAACTCATAGAAATGAGGTGGCCTCCATTGATTTTATTAAGGAAGAAGGATCTTTTGTGGAGTTTTACTAGATCACATCAATCAGTTATGATGGTATCAGGTCATATACACTTACCCTCATTTTTTATCTACTAAAGGAAAGAGCCAAGAAACCACTGTTAATAATAGACCATTATCCTTTAGGGATTGAACGGAAATACAAGTGTGGAAAATAAGGGACTAATCAAGGAGGGGGCAGAAACCCTTAACGTTTCATGTATATTTCACTTCCATCTTGCTTCATTTGTTAATGGATGCCTCTATTGGGTTCTGTCTTATCTAATGTCTAGACTACAGTATTATAACTCATTGTAGTGCTTTTTTAGTGTTGTAGTTGTAAATATATTGAGATGTATGAGTATTTAACTGTATTTTATGCACTTAAGAAAAAGTTAAGTATTTAACTAAATCTTGGCTTGTTAGGTTTGCATATCTTAAATGTGATAATGTGGGTGATATATTTTCTCATGATAAGTGAGCTGCTGCTTTTAGATATACAGGTATGCTACTTATGCACATGTACTTCCTGTAGTTTATTGATATTTAATGAGAACATACCCTCAGTGTACAATATGACCCCATGTTTTTTCTTTTAGGTTCTTTTCCATAATGGGATGACAAACAATGAACAAGACTTTGAAGTCTGTTTGCGAGTAGAAAATGTCTTTCTCCCCAAAAATGGTTATTTTGGTGTGACAGCTGCAACTGGTGGTTTAGCTGGTAAGTTATATAACATTTCTTTTATGATAATTACCAACCATAATGTTTATTGCCTTAATTATTTTCCTAAATGACATCCTATTGTGCAGTCTGAAATAAAACTATAGGGGAACCTCGTTTAAGGAGGACCTCGCTAGTGAGTAATTCACATAATGAGCAAAAATATTGTGCCCAAGAGTAACTCGCATAGGGAGCGACATTTCACATAACGAGGATAGGGGGATTCCATGAGTGATTGCACTGGTTGTTTTTTTGTATTTAGTACAAGTTTCACTAGCATCGTAACGTTACTAGTGATCGCACATTTGTCCAAACTTGTGTTCAGCAATGTTATTTGTGACTTTTCATGCATTGTTTCATAATGTTTTATGAATAGTTTTAAAAAATGTCTCCAAAGAAAAAGCAGTAAGAAGATGGTCATAATTTATGTAGTGATAATGCTAAGTCGAATTTTCAAGAAAACTTGGGAGTCACTAAAAACAAATCTCTCTGCAGGTTTCTTGTAAAAATGAATTATAAATGTATCAAAAAATTAAATAATTATTTTGAATCTTTTTTATATATGAATCAAATTCGTATTCTTGGTGGTTTCATTCTGAAATAGAAGAAAAGGTGAATGTGAACAAGGATCCTAAATAATGACTATAATTTTCTTTGAATAAGCTTTCCACAACATTCATTTTTTATTTTGGCTTGGGGCGCATTATTATTTATATTTTAAATGGCTTTATATGGAAAAAAATTATTCTCCAAATGAATGTTTTGTTTTACGAGAAAGGTCACGGAATGGATTATGGCTCATATTATGAGGTTCCATTGTATTTAATGGAGTTAAGAATAGTTTACATTAACCCGACTTAATTATTTATTCCGAGTCTTGCCCATGTGTCCTTTATCATAGTAATGGTGGTGTTATCAGCTGTAAGAGATTGTTATAGCCTTCAAATAATTAGGAGGTTGTTCTGTTAAAAGTTCTTATGTGTGCGCTTAAGCATCAATACCTTCTTTTATATTTTCTATTTGACTGTAGGAGGTAGATTCGATTGTCATCAACTCAGTTTGAAATAGTGTTTCCCCTTTTTCTCAGATGATCATGATGCATTGAAATTCATGACATTCAGTTTGAGATCTCAAGAAGATGCAGACAAGCAGCCAGCTCTATCAGACGAAGAGCAAAGAAAACTTGCTCAGGAATATCAAGATTATCAAAGAAAATTGGAGCTTCAAAAGGAAGAGTAAGTATCCTTTGTAATATTGCACCTTTCTGGTGCAAACAGAAAGGCAGGCTAAGGGCAGTGTCCTCGATAAAATTATTATTATAATTATTTCTTACGTTTAATTGAATCATGCTTCATTAGTTTTCTGGCTTTGTGCATACATGTTACATTTCATGAGAGAAGATGATCATTAATTATTCCAGAAAGTTTCAAATTTAGCCGTAAAAATATGCTTCAGAGAGCATAATAGTATAATAAATTAGTATTTCGCAGAAGTGTTAAAAATTTCCATTTTTAATGTACCTAATTAATTGAAATCTAATGTTCTTATCACCAACCACTATCATATTTCTCACGACATCATTTGGGTTTGGATCCAATCCTAAATTTCAGTATTGTTCTAACTTAAGCTAATATGCCACTTACCTCATATGCCTTGTTATTGCTCATTCACATAAAATAAAAACTATTGGCAGCAAATGGGCTGGCTCACGTCCGCCCTCCTAAATGCATGCTTGTGTATTGCCAAATCTCTTCACGGTACAAGGTGAATGCTGCTAGTAGGCATCCCAGCTTCCTTTTAGATCTTTTTCCTCCTGTCTGCTTGTATTTCCTTAAATATGTTGTCCACATCATGGTTTTCATAAGACTGAAGGCCTCCATAAAACCCATTGGTCCTTCAAAGAAATCCTGATCATAGTCTGTCTTGCTTTTTATTTGTATCTCATTACTCCTCTGACACCCAAGTTTTCTCCTTCCGTGTTCTAAATGCAGCTGTACTTTGCCTCATTAATTTTCTGCCCTATTACACAATTTCTATGTAAGATTCAAAGTCTTACCTTATCCACTTATAAAATTAAGCATCAAGTGTCAGAGGCAAAAACAATCAAGTGATATGCTCTAAAGACAGTATTGAAGTCTTTGTAATGCCTTACTTTCACTTATTTGTTTCACTCAACTCACATTTGGTTTAATAATTCTTGCCTCCTCTTTTCTGCTTTATCAGGTACAGAAAAGAGCATCCAGATGATGCTCGTGGGAAGGAGAACCAAGAGTTTGATGAATGGTACGAGACTGATCAGCAGAGAGAATTGCGCCAGATATTTTCAGGCCAAAGTCAAATGTTTGATGTAATGAAGGAATTAAGCAGGAAATTGGATGAAGTAGTGGGGCGCCAGGAGAGGACACTTAGCATGCTTTCTTCTGGCCAAGCAGTGGCACCTGGTAATAAATGATGAACAAGTTCTTATGCCGTACTGGATCCATGTTTTAAAATAGATCTCAAGTCTGTAATGTTACCTTAGAAAATTAAGTGTTTCAAGACATTGTGGAATAGAATCATATGTATTCCATGATTTTATGTGTGATTGTTGTATTCATTTAGTTTCAGGAGGCCATCAGCCGCCCCCACCTGGGCAGATGCCAGTGATTGACACCATCAGACGCCATGAAGTAGATGCCGTTCTTGCCAATCAACGTGAAATGATTGTTACTGTTCGAGATGTGAAGTAAGACTTGATTTTGTGCATTCTTCCTTAATGTTGATTGTGAACATCAGGCTTGTTGTTTTATAATGAAAAAGTAATCTTGAATACCTAAAATCCCATGAGCGTATATAGTTTTAGGGAAAATGGTGGATCTTCATTGTAAATACAACATTAAAAAACATGCGTTAACCTTGAAGCTATCAAATAAATAGATTTGATACTTCTCTAAATGGTAGGCATTCTTTTATTAATAGTAAATTATAAACTTGGTTTCCCAATACAAATATCAGAATGGCACTGCAACTACAGTGAATAAATCAATTTGGTGTTGGGGAATTGCAAAACTCACAAGTCTGATTACTTGATTTTTAATATGAATGTTGAGTTGATTCTTTATACAAAGTGATTTTTGCCATTATTTATTCAATGCAAAAGCAAATTCTGAGGAAAGAATGAAACATATGGTGAAATATGAAGTATGCGGGACATTGAAGGTGATATTGAAGTAGTAAAATGTCTGTTTTTTCTTGCATTCACAATAATTTGGAGACCATTAATAGATGTGTGCATTGCATGGAATGTAGAACACATTAAGATGAATTGATGTCAGTTAATATTTAATTTAAATGAAATGTGTATGTTTCCCTATGGGAAGTTTCAACTGAAATTTGTCTGTGGGGCACTTTTTAAATTGTATTTACTGTATCTGTTTGCAACTGTTGGTTGCAATTGCAATATTTATGATGTTTATTTTAGTATAATCTTGTGATGAACATTATATAAAGCATTAAAATAGGCTTTTACAATATATTTCCCCTTATGATGATGCAATATAATACAAATAAAATGGCACATAAATTTTTTAACATCTAATTAGCTCACTGGTACCCTAGATAAGGAATCACTCTGTGATAACCAATCTTATTGTTTTCGTTTATTTATATGACTTTTTGATGTTATATTGTTAAATATTTCCAGAGCTTTTGTGGGAGAGGTGCATCAGAGGACTGCTTCTATTCTGCAAAATCAAGGGAAGCCAGTAGCCCATGTGCAGCCAGTTGGAGGGGGTGGAGCATATGATTTTCAGCAACTATCAAATGAATTTAGAGACAGTCTAAATTCCTTGAAACGGGATATGAGTGTAGTTGCCAACTCTCAAAAAGGTGGTTGTCCACCACAGCAGTCTTGTCTCAGCACCACTGTCTTCCTTGTTTTCCTGGGCATTCAACTCATAATTCTCATCGGCTATTACATGTACAGGTAAAGATTTATTTTTCCTTTTATGCATCCAGGTAGTTATTAGCTTCTTTAACAGTGGTAGAATGATTTTTCTATGTTGATGGGATTGTCCTTGAATGTCATCTAAATGTTTTGGCTTACCTCATATTAAAATTATATTAATAAGGTTAAATAAATATTACTCCAATAAGGTCTCATTGCTAAAATTTTGCCTGAAATTTCATGATAGTGAGATGGTTGAAATTGGATTGGTTTTTCCCTTAAATTTCATCAAGACCCCATGGTACTTGTGTATTCACTACATATAAAAGACAATTTATGAAAACAAAAAATTCTAAAATTATTTTCTAGATGAATTCTAAAGATCCACATACACTGAAAACATGTTTTCCTGTTATGCATACTACAAACTAAAATCTTTAGTGATATGATAAGTAAATAATGGGAGGGCATGTGGCCTTTGTCGTCAAAGCTAATGTAATGGTGCAGAGTCAAATGAGAATTTGTTGAACAACGGAACTCAATGGATTTGGGATATGGGTTTGACTCAACACTTACGTAAAATGTAGTGACATAAAAATTCAGTGGTTCTACTTTAATTCAAATTCACTTGATGCTCTCCCCAATGGAAATGAATCCCTTATTCTTCTATTCTGAACAATGTACATATTTCTATATTAATCTCCCCTTAAGCTATTTTCACTAAGTGGCTTTTCCATAAGTAAATTGGTAGGAGACTTGGGTGATAAACTAGCTTTAAATCAGGGTCCCAAAGTACATCATTGTTACTCCACTGCTCTCCAGCTCCTCTCATGAAAGTAGTGAAATAGATTTGGAATGGAATAGGGAAATAGATTTGGTTTTATTTCTTTATCCTCTCCATATTTCTACCCAAGAGAAATATTCATTTGTCTTAAGAGTATTTTTTCATTTTCAGAATGCCTGCACTGAATTCCATTTTTTTGTTTATTAAAATTAGATATAGTTGCCCTAAATAGACTCAGGAAATTACTATATTTGACAGCTGACCAGTATATTTTGGTTTTCTGCAGTCATAGTGGTAACTTAAAACATTCATTTTACTTCACATTTTTCCAATGTTCACTCCTCACTTGTTTCCATTCAAGGAAATAAAAGTTTTCTCATTGAGTGAAAACATATTAAATCGATTTCACCAAGGGTAAAGATGTCAGAATCAGGGATGCTCACTATCTTGTGACAGTGTCATATTGGTCTGAAGTATGCATTTTTGCTTTTGTTGTGAGTCTTCTAAAATGCATGCAGTCCAAATCTGGATCTAAAAGGGGAATGCAGTAATGTGAGCCACCCAAAGGATAGATATGAACTCCGGTTGACGAAATAAAATTTTGCCTTTTTTATTTCCATTAACACCCATCTTGTTTCAACTTTCACTACTATATTGCTCTCCATTATTTTTCCCTTTTCCTATTCATTCTCCTTTCCTGACTGGTAAAGAAGACCTCTGCTACCCAGCATGTCAATCAAGAGCATAGTACCTGTAGGCTCTTTTAGAAAATGCATCATTAAACTGTTACTCTTTTATATTCAGAAATGTTTTGGTATTCAGCAATCTAAAAGAGCATGTTTTTTTCTTTTACAGAGACAGCAAAGAAGCACAAGCAAAGAAATTCTTCTGATATGGATAATGTAATTTTTGTGATGGTTTTTGTGACTTAAAATGGCTTTTACAAGTCAGTCAAAGACTACAAACTCCACTGATCATCTGTGGAAATCTGTTGAATCATGGCCTTGATTTTGAAAATTCTCATTCACAGACAACTTGTGACTTTTTCAAGTAGCTACTGATTTAGTGGCTTTATGGTTTAACATCATGAGAATCAAGTCCATCATCATTTTGTAAAGAGGTAATTCTTAATAGTGGTTGTGAAATTGGGTGTTGTGGAAATTGAGTGCTTTATCCTGTGAGCCACCTGGATGGGTGGAGGATGCTGTCAACCGTTTTGTTATTCACATAATACTTTAAAAGTGAAAGACTTCTTGGTGGGTTTGGTTGTAAAGTGTGATGGTAGTTCATCCTTGTATGCATGGTGAAAACGAAACTGAGATTTAGTTCATAGCTGCATTTTGTTATTGTGGGTCCCCCCAGTGTTTTAAATGTGTTCAAAGTTTAACGAAGGGAAATTATCTTTCAAGATGAAATATTTTTTCTCTGTAATGACAGATGACTTTTCTACAGTAAATTTATTTTATCTACAATTAGTAAGTGTTTCTGGTTGAAGTTGAAACATCTTATGTTTACCAAGAATGTTTTTCTGTTGATCTTGGTCTTGCCCTTCCCCAAGTGCTTGCTGTCTTCGTCTCTCTGTGCTAAATTATGTCCCGACTCTTTTCGAAGTATGTTTTTCATTGTCCAGTGTTCATTCTCTAATAAGTGGAATGAGGAAAGTTGAGATATACTATGTAAAATTTGTTATCAGTAAACATTCCACACATTCAAGTATCAGTTGATTAATTAAAAAAATAATTTTTTGTTATGTTTGGCAAGCTATATGGTTCTTTTTCATACTTTGTTGCGACATTCTTTGTTATAAAATTGTAAGAACTTGAACGTAATTTGTAATGGTTTTCCATTTTCATCGAGAGGAAGCCTTCGCAATGTTACACATAAAATCCCATTTTTGTGCAGTACCTTTTTAATATTTACACTGTCTTCGTTTTTTTGTGTTTAGTCACACAAATTATTCAGAAGGAATGGCATCTAATGCATAATAACCATCAGTTAAGGAAATATTTATTGTGTCAGTCACTGTCCGTTATCTATATTTCCTTAGTGTGGCATACACATTAAGGTGTTACTCATGTGATCCTTTAGAAAATTGCATTGCATTAACCCGCAAAAAAAATTGGCAATAAGGGAGGACTAATGGTGAAGTTTAATTCTAATGAAATAAAAAAGATAAAATTATATTTAAAGGTTGTGCGTTGACATTGGTTGACATTCCAAGTTATTTTTGCAAAAATGTCAGGTGTAACTGAGGCATGTCACGTAATGGAGTGAAACCTTGCTCAAAGCTAAGATATTGATCCTGAAAACGTCTCTCTTAACAAGCCAACTTATGCATAATGATTGATGACCTGGGCTCATTGCATGACTGCTACTGCAGTTTGTATCTAGCACTTATTCCTCTAGCAAATAGCATCGCTAGTGGTCATGCATTTTTTCCAACATTTTTTCAAACATATCATTAGTGATATTTTTCTGCAAAGTTTTATAATATTTTGTGCATAGTTTTAAAATTGATCTTGAAGAAAAATCCATAAGAAAAAAGCCATAAGAGAATAAAAATAATAGTAGAAATGAAAGTAAAATCATTGAAAATCAGGAACAAGGTATGAGTGTGGTTGATCTAGTATACCCATCAACCATCGGGTGCCATCAATGATTGATCTTTTCTACAAGAACTCGGACAAGACTTTGGAGATAACTCTTCAAATAGAGTGACTCAAGTATCTACACAGCAGTTATGCATTCTCAATGATGTTGAAAGGTTGCTTCTCATATGCATAAATGAATAGCAAGTGCAGTGCATTTACAAGAATATAATTTGTGAGAAGGGGAGGGTGATTTTATCCAACCATGTTAGTAAGATCTCAGGATAATCAACAGCCAAGGTCATGGGTGGTTTGAGAAGTTAACAGGAAGAACCATCATCCATGGCACGGTGAAGCAGCAAGCTCTTAGTCGGAGAGAGCAGAGAACTTCCTCGGTGACTTGAAAAAGCTCTTAAATCTGAGGGACCTGCCACAGCATTTATTTGTGACAAGATGGCTCCCTTTGGGAAGAAGATGCCGAAGCAACTTGCAAAATTTGTGCACATAACAGTAGAAGAGACTGCATAACCTGACCGTTAGGCGATGAAATTGGTCTTGCACTGTTATTTTGTACAAATACAAGCGGCGATTTGAAAATCGAACCCCTACTTGTTTACCATTTAGAAACTTGACTAGTCTTTAAGGAGTGTTAATTCCAAAACAGCAGGCAAAGTGAGATGAGGAGGTCATGGGAAACTTTTGCTTTGAACTATTTTGCATACCTGACATTGCCCCAATAAGTCAGTGGCAATGGGCACCATAAATTTATTTAGCAGTCATCCTGAGTCGTATCTTTAGCAAATTTTGAAGTGTTGGTGAAAACAAATGGCTCTAGAGAGTTTTCTTGTAAAAAGGAATTGGGTACATATTATAAGTAATTAATTTATTTCAATTCTCTTTTGCTTTTACAAATAGTATTTTCTGTGGCTTCATTCCATGATAGAATGAAAGGTGAAAGTGATCCACAATCCTACACAATGTATGCATAATTTTTTTTTAATAAACATGGTAGATAACTTTTTTCGGCGTGGAACATATTATCATATTCTACATTAATGTGTATGCAAAAAGTTGTTTCACTAAATGAGTAGTTTGTTTAATGAGTAGGATCATGGAATGGCTTATGATGGTGTTAGAGGTCCCACTGTACATGATTTTCAATTCATATGAATGCGATTGAATTAAGGGAAAGGGCATTCCTATGATGATTTGAGCAAAATTATATTAATAAAATTAATTAAAAATAATTAATTTTATTATTAAAAGAAATTATTATGAGCATTTTAAATTAATGCAATGTTTTGGTACAACAAAATGCTCTGTATTAAGAACCAAATTTCAGGTTATGAAACCTGTGACAGACACATTCCTTGTACAGACATGCCAACTCTCCCGATTTAAGCGGGAGACTCCCGATTTCTTCTGTTAATCAGATATATTCAAACTGATGAACTGTTCAAATTGTGTACTTAGCTTAACATGTTAATAAAGTGTGACATTCATTAAAAATTGGCAAAGTGTCATAAAGGGATTAAGGTGCCATGCAAATATTGTGGTAATTAAAAGTGATTACTTCGTGATACACTTCTAAAAATCTCCCGATTTTTCATTTTTGAAAGTTGGCAATCTCCCGATTTTTCATTTTTGAAAGTTGGCATGTCTGCTTGTAGAATTTGGTTTTCAAAAGTAATTTCATTTATGAAAGTAACTCATAATTTCACATGTAAATCCAAAAAATAGGCTTCCTTAATGTACTTGCATGCAATTTTAAGTTTTGGGATAATTTCTGTAGCCTTTGGATGAGTTACTGAAATATTAATTGTAATGATTATATGAATTTCAGAAAACTGAAAGTAATTAAATCCAGTGTAGACAATAATAAACATTGTAAATATCTCATGGATAGTTGAAATAGGTACTTGCCAAATAATAGAATTTTATAAAGCATGAGCAGGATAAAACAACCACTCCATTAAACATCAGAATGCACTATTTCAGTAAATAACTTTTTAAGAAAGTGTAATGTATTTCTTGGCCCATAAAACACTTTTTTACTCCCAAATTGTGCTCTAAAATCAGCCTGTCTCTTTTGGGCAAGGGGGAAACAAGTAAAACTTGGACCTCTTTTAAGCGCAAGCCAATTCACCGGGAAACACTATTCAGTAATTTTTCTGGGCATCAGCCAAGAAAATGGTTGCAATTATTACAAGTTTCAATAATATCACAGCTTTGAGTCAGTAGTAAGCAATAGTTTTAATATTTCATTGAAAGTATTCACTAGAGAAGTTCCCAAATAAACTGTAAATATGTAGACTAACAGGTTTAGTTATATCTCGCTTGAGTTACTGCTGCAAAACTTAATTGGGAAAATAAGGATGTCGATGGGGAAATTGAGTGGTGTAAATCAGTTTTTAGTTATTTTGTTATAATTATACTTTTTGTAACTTAAATTAGCAGTGATGTGAAAGCAATCAAGTTGTGCAGGAGAGAATACTTTCATAATGAACATCAGAGTAGAAACATGGGGAAAATGCACAGGGACTTAGAGAGACGTCATAATTTAGTACAAATGATGTGAAATGTCAGATTCAAAAGCATAAAATATGAAAGATGGGTGATGAAATGGAATGCAAAAGTATTGACTTTAATGAAGAGAAAGGAGTACCAGGAAAAATTTGACAGAGGATGGGTGCAGTAGAAAAAAATAGGAACAATTCAAGAAAGAGATATTGAAAGCTGAAATTAAAATGTCAAGAAAACCATGGATTACTGATGAAATGTTTAGGAGGATTGATGAGAGAAGGAAATGGAGGGATGTTGGCACAGAATTCGATGGAAGTACGTACAAGGAGATCAATAATAACTGAAGTGGGAGATTAATAGGCCAAAAAAAACCTTGATGGAGGCTGCAGTGCAATAATATGGAGTTTTGAAAAATGTAGATGTAATAGGTAAGTTGTGCAGAAAGGTTAAGATTCTCTCAAGAAGTAAGAAGAGAAAATCTGTGTACTATTAAAGAAATGGCAGTGAAATTATAAATTGTACCAGGAAGGATGAGGGAGCTGGAAAGAATGCATTGAGAACCCATACAGTAAAGATGTTAGGCCCCCAAGTGTAAACAATGAGAATATGATATAGATGGGATAGATGAGGCATACCTGAACATAAGGTGGATAGGGTGTCAAGGGAATTGGAATCAAATAAGGCTGTATGGATGGATAATATTTCTGTAGGACTAATTAAGTATTTACAAAGTGTCTATGGGTAATGCATAACATTTATGAGCTAGAAATTAAGCCAGAATAACCGCTGCCAATCGGCGTCAATTTCTCTTTCTTGGGAATATTTCTCAAAATTAACAAGAAGTTAACAAAAGAAAAAATAAAATTTGCCTTTTACAGTAATTCTTGCCGGAAGAAGCTGATCTTACATGCTAAAGACAAAGTTCCCAAAGGCAAGAGGAGTGGAGTGTATGAATTAAAGTGCCCTGAGTGGTCCACTGAATATATTCACCAAATGGGATGGAAATTGAAAGAAAGAATAAAGGAGCACAAAACATGTACTAAGAATTGGAAGATAACAACTCCCGCTCTGAAGGTATGTATACAAAGTTATCTTCTGTTAGGACTACGTGATGATGACGTCCAACATTGAAACCTAGGTTGTGTTTTAAATGAAGTGTGTGTGGAATTACTAAGTTACTTATTTCATTTCAATATATTGTGTAAATTACATAAAGTTATGACAGAGACAACAAATTTTACCCAACAATTGCATTGACATGATTGTTAGAAAGAGCCCTACAACCAATATTATTCCTTACCTCTTGGTATAGTACCAGTTCTACAATCTCATGTTGCTGTCTATTTTAAAATTGATGTCATTCATTTACTAGTTGGTCTCCTTGGCAAGAGGATGAACATAGATTGGAGACTTTTGAGATATGGGTATGGCAAACAGTGGAGAAAACAATCCAAATAGGAATAGAAATGCTGACATTTCAAATGTAGTGGACAAAGAGAAGATGTTAGAGAGCTAGATGGAGAAAAAATTGAAAGGTAGTGGACTGTTGAAGCCCATGATAGAAGGGTATGTAGGATGGAGGAAAATAATAGGCTTTCTCGGCTTGAAAAAAATTATTGAAAGTCATTTATAAAAAGAGGACACCATTTGTAAGGTGAATTTTGGAAAAAAGGCTCTTCAAAGGATACAAAAAGCAAGGATGTTCAAGGAAAGCAATACTGGTAGATTGTGTTTCTCCTTGGTGTGCATTATTATGGTTATAGTGGTTAATACCCATAACCATAATAATGCACACCAAGGAGAAACACAATCTACCAGTATTGCTTTTCTTTAACATCCTTGCTTTTTGTATCCTTTGAAGAGCCTTTTTTCCAAAATTCACCTTACAAATGGTGTCCTCTTTTTATAAATGACTTTCAATAATGGTTATGGTTATAGTGGTTAATAGCGGGTCGCGGTGGTCTTGCGGGTAGAGCGTTGGACTACTGACCGGAGGGTCCCGGGTTCGATTCCCGGGCAAGGCACTTTGGGCACCTGCAGCTCCACCCAAGCTAGTTGATTTTTTGGGTACCAGGTCTTCCTGGGAAACCATAAGCCGGCACAGGGAAAGGATCTGGCCCCCCTACCCTGATGTGTGAATATTCACACGCCGTTGGGCTTGGTACATGGGTGAGCTCTACCATCACCTACTAAACCGAACTTCGGGTTGATTACTGTGTTTATGGTTAGTGGTTAATAGGAGCAAGCATCCTTTGGAGGATATCAATATTAAAACTGTCTTCCATAATATAGAATCAGGAAAATCTGTTGGAGTGAACGACTTGCCTAAAATTCTTGTGAAGGTATTTCCTTTTTGTCAAAAACATTGGAATTATTTTTATTTATTTAAAATAGAATCACATACAGCAGTAACTTGACAATTTAAAGTGGAGCATGTTACAACATGTGAACAAGCATGCATACATAAAAAATCAATAAATATTAACAATTAACAACAGAAATAATAAAAATAGAAAATTGCATTATGGAGAGATGGGAAAGAGCTCGGTCAGTAAATACATTGGAGGAAAGTAAAAAAGGATCAATGGTATTAGGAAGGGAGGTCACTTAAGAAGAGAGGCAGAAGGAAAGAGAATGTTTGATTAGTGATAACCTGGTGGGCGAGTGGATTAATGAGTGTGTGTGGGTAAACTGTGTAGGTACTCTGAAGTTGATGAGGGAGAAGCCAACAGTTTCTTTCAGAGCTTTCCACAATTCATATTGTATCAATATTCTTTGTTCCTGTGTTATAATTTTCCATTTCTCTATTGCCCACAGTAATGTCATCCTCATATCAATGTTCAGTCTCTCTAACTTCCATTGATTAGTTATTATGCCATTTAGCTTATTGAATGTAAAATATCACTTCAATTACCCTAAAGCTATCATCCAAAATTTTATAAGTATTCCCCAATTCCATTTCTTATGTTTCAATCTTCTCCATAACTACATATTCATTTCTTTTTTATCTAGATGTTTCATCTTTAACATCTGCTTCCAGTTTAAGGCTTCTGTTCCTCTCTGATCTACTTTTCCAATGATTCACATCTCTGATCCTTAGTATGTAATGGTGCACATGAATACTCTCACCTATTGCTTCTGCCCTCTATTGTTTGGGGCAGTCAGCGAGAGAGTTAATAGTGCTGTAAATGAACTTTAAATCAGATTTTCCAATTTTGTTGGAAAGATTAAAGTTGGAAAATGAAGATAAAATTATATCTTTGGACCCATTATGGAGATTGGGGACTCAGTATTTCACTATTTCAGTAAAGAAATTAGTAATGCTGTTGAGTGTAGTCGGGTTGGTAGGTGTTGACATCAACCAAATGGGGGAGTCAGGAGTGGAAGGACAATCTTAGAAAAGGTATGAGTGTGATGCTCATGGGTTACTTATTTCAGTAAAGCAGTAAAGGGGGCCTAATAGAGACATAGCTTTCTTCCAAACTGGCCTCCACTGGTGGTGGATTCAGTGAGCAAATGAATACAATTGTTTTCCATCTGATCCAACCTGCAGATCAGCAGTTATACTGGAATTTTACATTGTGCATTAATTCATTTTTGATTTCATTCATTCAATTTCATGCTGCTGTTAAAATTACATGAATGTTTTCTCATCAGCATGGGCCATATACAATATCTAGGGTATTGAAGCAGCTCCTCAAGATTATTGCCAATCTTCTCATTCCAATACATCCTTACAGTTACATCCTCCATTTCTTGCTTTTCACACTTCATCCATGGCCTTCTTTTCATTTTCCCTTCTCTTTCCTTCAGTTATCGCCTTTTCACATTTTTTCCCAAATTTTCACATTTTTCTACCCGTTTTTTATTTATGCCTTTCCTCAATCCTTGATTTTTCTACTTCTCTCTTTTATTAAATCCTTTTATCTGTCATTCATGACTTCCTTTAGTCAACAGCTTCTTTCAGTTTCCTTCAGCCCACAATTCATGCTGTACCAATTTTCTTCAATTGTTCCTGTGTTATAATTTTCAATTTCTCTATCGCCCACAGTAATGCCATCCTCATATCAATTTTCAGTTTCTCTAACTTCCATCGATTCGTTATTGTGCTATTTATCTAATAAAATCTAAGATATTACTATAATTACCCAGTAGCTACCATCCAAAAGTCTCATTTTCCAGATTGTTTCATTTCACTTTTAAGTATGTATGGTGGGCCTGAATACTTTCACCTATCATTTCCTTGTTTATAAGCATATCTTCTTTGTGCATAGTAGCTGTCCCTTCTTAGTCTGAGCTACCCTCCTTGATATCCATTGAGGTTCTGCCTTTCCATGTAACACTGCTTTTGAGATTAGTAAAACATTGATTACACGCATTCAAATTTCCCTCTTAGCACAATATGTCTGCATCCTCTAGCTTTCACATACATAGGTGCTAGGGTTTAAATCGTTGGAGTTGATTTCTGAATGTATTATATTTCTGAAGTACATACCCTTGTGTTCATTGATGCCTGCAGTTCTAGATTCTCTTCAGTTATATTGATGTCGCCTGTGCAATCTGGAAGCAGTTCACTCTTTATCCATTCTCCTAAATCAATTTTACTTCTTCTAGGTTTAATAACATTACTGAGAGGTTGCAAACTTGTTGAACTCCCCAATTTATGCTTCTCTTGCCTTCCAACATTAATTTATTATGGCAACTTGGTTCTTGTACAGTTAGTGGATTATTTTTGTCTTTCTAATCCATACCATGTTTCTAAGTATTGCTCTTCTTTTACATATTGTTGATCTTGATATTGCCAATGTCTTCTCCTAGTCTACGATTTCCACATAAAATGGTGAACTGACCTAAATTAGCATGTGGTTTTTGGGATAAATTTCAATCAAATTCTTTTTTGTATCTTATTCACAATTTATCATGTCACCTGGTTAATTGCGAAATACAAAAACCCCTTTCAATGCATGGCATAAGTGAACTAAGAATTTGTAATAGTGAGATCAACATATTGAATAAAAAGCGTGAATTTTATGAAAATATTTATTAGGGTACACCAGTTTCATCACATAGGTGACACCTTTAGGTACCTGGGGATGGCACTTATTAGATGAAACTGGTTGTACCATAATAAAATATTTTTGTGAAATCCGCAGTTTTCATTTAATTTGAAGATTGGATTTCACAAAAAAAGTCATTTTTCTCTTGGAACAATGGAGGTAATGATGGCATACAGAAATGAAGTCATGGACATTAATAGATTCTTGGAAGTATTCACTTAAATATGTGCCAATCAAGACTAATATAGAGTGCTCGACACTGTATTTTTATGATACAGAAGTTTTAAATATAACTGAACGCCAATTTTCCCTTCATTCTTATATATTCATATAAGAATGTGAGCATATGCAAGATGATACTTTCCCTGTATTGTGGTCATCAAAGAGCCAAGGCTTATGATAAGTACAGTAGCACGCAAGTTACTGACACAATTTTTCAATAGAAAAGTTAGGATACTTCAAACTGCTATAACAGTAGGCATACCTTGCCACCACAAACTGCAGCACAGATTACACTGAAGTCACATACTAAGTGAGGAAGGAAACACATGATGCTATACTCATGCTTAGTAAGTCAACATGCCATGCCACTTTGGTCAACCCTTGCCATGGAACTCCAATGGTAGTCAGCCATAAAAATCCATGTTGTTTTCTGCTAGTAAATGATTTGAATGTGTTTCCCATTACATACAAACCTTTTTTTTTTGAGCATTGAAACAAAATAGGTAACATTGTAATGCCACACACACTTGTAAATAAGTTCACACTTTGTAATTCCACCCCACAAAGAGTGTGTGGAATTACAAAGTTACTTATTTCATTTCAATATGTTGTGTCAATTCCATAAGTTATGCTGGAGAGAACAAACTTTTCTTTTGGCTTCAAATTTTCATTTTGAAATCCCTTACTAAAGAAGTTATTACTCCAGTGTTTTACTTCAATTTATCAGAACTTCTTTAAACCTTATATAGGATATATTTTGGGCTTTAAAAAAAGCTAAATTTAAAGAATTTTACTTTACCAGGTTTTGTGTAAAATATTTTTATTTTGGAGTAATTTGAAAATTTTCCTTTTTTTCTCATTCTTAAGGAAAACTTTTCAAATCATGGGAGTATTTATACTACACATTTCACATGGTATTTGTTTAGAAAACTTTCCAATGTTGTTCTGTCAAGTCTCATGTTTTCTATGGAAATTTGTCAGATTTCACATAATCATTATTTTTCAAAATCATATAATGAGCAGATAGATGATTATTTGCTTTATTTAGTGACTGATTAGCAGTTTAGTGGTGAAGGATAGAAATGTGGGATGGGGTGACCACCAAAAGTACTTTGGCAATACTCTTTCAATAGAAAATAATCTTGTTTTAAATTTCATTTTATTAAAGTATATGGGCTTTCGGTATTGAAACAGATCTTTTGTTTCCTCAATAGATTGAAATACCACCACTTTTAGGGAAAGGAATGTACAGTTAAAATGTATAAGAAAAGGCAAGCTTTAGTGATCAACCAATGATTACTTTGGTTTCTTCTCATTAATCAAAAGATCTTTAAACTTGACCTAAAACTTTAAGTCCTTGATAGCTTGGGGCAGATCAGGGAGTTTCATATCTTTAATTTGTTGTGGGATGTTCATATTCTTCACAGCAGAAACTGCCCTGGCTGGAGCAGCAGCAAGTCCAGCCTAATAGGAAAAGGAAAGTAATGTCAGTTTTAATTCAAGGATAATAGTAACATCAGCTGATTTAGAAACAATCTCACAAGGAAATTTCCTCTAGTCAGAAAGGCATAAATACAGCACTGCTAAATGCATGCACTCATAATAAAGTTGACTGAAACATGGGATGCATGCAATAACATCCTCACAAATTCTATTTCAGTCTACAGCCATATTATACAAGTTTTGCCTTTCATTTTAATTTCCTCTGAATGATGAGTATCAATATATCCTAAATACTTTGAGGAGGTAGCTCACAGGCTATAATTAATTATAGAAAAAACTGATAGAGAAGAAATGTAGCCCACATTATGTAACAATGGAAAAATCCTATATGGTGGACGCTGTTTCCTAAAATTGAATTATTACACAAGTCCTTTACAAAACTGACTCTTCAACTTGTTACTTTTTATCCAATGGCAATCAGTTTTCATTGGTTTTGTGTGCATTTTATCTTAAGTAAATTATGGCGGCTAGACTATTTGACAAGACCTTCAGTAGAAGAATTGCAATGATCATTAAATAAATCAACAAGTAGTGATTTAATTTCTGTGTTTAGGCAACAGTTTTTCAACTAACGTTGACAGGGTGGCCGCTGAGTCTAACAAAAAATTCCCCGACTTCCCAAAGGACTTGCCAGACCTACACAGTTAATTTCCAATTCCTTATATTTTTCAAGTTTTACTCAGATAATGGCAAATTGTTAAACAAGATTTCCCAGGAAATTAAAATGCTTCCAGAAAAATGATTGTTTATGATAGGAATATATGTTATTGTGACCTACTATATCAACCTCTATATATTAGAATGCGCTTGATTTTTGGAGACTGGATCATTTGGCCTAGAGAGATCCAATCTACATGTACTATAGCTGAAGCCCAAGGCATGAGAGTTAATTTGTTTGACATTTATCCTGATACAGTTGGTGCAATTAGCTTGTCAAACACTTCACACAAAGAAAGTGGCCACAAATAGAGGGACTTGTTATCATTTTTGGAGTAAAATGTATAAACAAATAATTATTTGGCAGAAAGTTCATTCTGGAAGTTAAATATCATCAACTTACTCAGAAGTTGTCAGTAAGTAAGAGTTTATACGTATCTACATACATACACCCAAAAATCATAGGGAGAAATGTTAGAGGGAAATAATATAATGACTTATACTGATATTGTCAAGCCACAACCATATCATACAAGTAACATCCAAAACATTTGATTTTGTCCTTGAAGTGGACACTGAACATAAATTCATGCATTAAAGAAGGGAATTTAATCATGATTCACTGATCCATAGAACATCAAAAATCCTAAATTGATAAAAATTATTTAAACCTGTAGATGACATAAAATGTCAAACCCTGGGTCATGTGAATAAAATAGTATTGTGGAAATCATAAGGGTGAAATATCATTTCTCTCCGATATGGTAAAAATTTGCTACAAGGCCAGAAATACTTTAAATTTAGTGCAAGAGGTATAAGACACATTTAATACCTACTTCAATTAAATAATTAGACCCCTTTTTGTTTTAGCCTTTTGGGTACATATTGGTGAAATCAATGATCGACTGGATTGATGAAAGCATACAAATTCATAAAACATTGGCAAACACATACCATGCATTAAAAATTTCATTAATATTTGTATTACTTTTTAAATTTACACCACATCAGAGAAAAATGATCCTAGATGAGATAAGCATTTGACCGCCAACTCTGGTTTGGTGATAAGTTGATCGCATAGGCTTTGTTTAATCAGTGGGATTGACTATGGACCTTGAAATTACAATTTATTACCAACAGTTGATTCTTTAGTTCAATATTGGCATCCTAAATTTCCTTTCACAACAAGAGCTGAACCTGCTACAGGCTAAAGCTTTTCAGTTGCCGAACACTCTGTGTTACTGTGGCATGGCTGCTGACCAACAACATATCCTGAACACTTTGCTATCTCTGTACCACAAGCTGACTACCAGCAGGACTTAGGTCAAGACCTCACAAGAGGCAAGATTACAGCTCACTTCCTGTCCTAACATTGTGGCCATTCAATTATTAGATTACCATTTCAGACTTTTTCCAGATTGTACTCACTAAAATACTAACTGTATTCAATTTAACTCATGTTTTCCTGAATTCTGAAGGAACTGAGTTATACCAGACTTTTTTCCAAATTTCCTGACTTGATTATTCACCAAGAACTTGTGGTCAGAAGGTAATATTGGTCAAGCAATTAAATTATACACTTGCCCCCAAAGTTAAATCTTAAATGTACATACTTTTCTTTACCTATTTCGTGTCAATCTCCTGGGAAGTCTAAATCTTCCCAAAATATTTCCTGTCTTTCCCAGGGTTTCCCATGTCAGCGACCACCCTGATTGATCACACTTTTCTTCAAAAATACCCTTAGTAATCAACCACCACACAGTAGAACTTTCGTCTATCTCCAAATGGTTGGAATATGGCACTGACAATTTAACAAATGTGTGCAGCAATAAATAGGGGTATATGCTAAAATTCCTTATTCATTGTATGGCATGCCTTATTAGGTGTCATTCCCATCCTGTACCAAATATGCACCTAACATTTCCATGAATTACAGATTCAAAAAAAATTAACAATATAAATATATGCATAACCATGTCAAGTATGTCACACCAATCACAATTACTAAATTAACCAAAATGCATTCACAAAAACTCCTCCTTTTATCAAAGCCAAAACTCTGATGTAGATAATAAATACCATAATTATTGCAGCAAAAAATATGGTACACAAGGAAATACATTGCTCCTCAAGTAAAAGGACACTGATGGAATGTCCACATTTATCTTGGTTCAATTTAAGGTTCTAATTGAAAATTCATTGGGACAATTACAAATCTCGTCTTACATAAAGTGGACATTCCTTGCTACCTATAACTTTAGGCATTAAAGAACTTGAATCAGTAAAAATGCCTGCATGTACAATTGTAAAATGCAAGTGCCACTTTAATTTAACTGCAAGTATGTGAAATCAACCAGTCTTTTCGGCAAAATAGATGTCCTTTCATAAATAATGTAAAAATAATGCTTTGGGGGATGCTGATAGGAGAAAAGATGTGAGAGTTAATGTTAAAAAAAATACCTGAAAAAACAAGGTAATTTTAACAAGTTAACACCCTTCCTGAAAAGATCAGATGAGACTAAAAAAGACACTAGATAAAGAAGGATCATTTCACAGTTAAGTGTACTGAATGTGGTTCATGAATGTTAGACAACTATGACTGAAAATATATGCAATTCTGCACATGAACTGTACATGACAAAAGACCAGACTTTACAAGAGTAATAGGAGATGAAACTGCAACACATTTATATGCTTATATTTATAAAAAGTTAAATAAACTCTAAACACTTCACCTAGTACACATGATGATAAATGCTACCACATTTCATAGCATTGCTGATCCTTTTCAACATGTATTGGGTGTAACTACTTATTAAAGATGGCATATTCATTAGCAAAGCAAAGGATCGCCAATACCTGGACTGTTTTAATACTTCACTCCTCATGACCTATCTATTGCAATAAGGCTAGATCTCCAGATGCACACTACTCTGCCGCTTTCAATGATCCAGCAAGGATTATGAATTTCAATTTGTGTTGGCTAATTAACTTAGACTCAACATTACAAGTCAAATTAGAAAATATTTAATCACTTTTGCAAACTGATGCTCTCCTTATAGCAGAATAAGCTTAGTTGTTGGAAAGAAGTCCTTGTTTGAGATAATTAGGTTGCCATTTACAAACGGTGATGAGAAAGCTAGTCTACTCTGAAGTGGTTTTAACAAGTACAAGATATTATTTCCAGTGTTTCAAAATATATTTCATTTAGGAAACCATTTGCTGCTTGTTTAATATTAATTCAGTTAAATCATCCACAATGTTCACTTTTTGTAGACGTGCATTTGTGTCATTTGCTATATTGATTGAAGTGGTATTTCTCAAAAAAATTTGCAAAGCACTCCTTTTTGACACTTATTTAAGAAAATTGCATGCACACCATTGCTCTCGTTTTCTTATTTTAGCATTTGAGTTATTAGACTTTAGGTTCTTTAGAAAAGTATGATAAAATTCTCACTAATTACTCAAAGGTAAATATGCTTTTTTTAAACATCCACAGTATGTTCCAAGAAACTGCAGGAGATGCCGCAACAGTAACTTTTAACAAAGTCATCCGCTAATATGCATTTTGATGCAACAATTTCAGAGTGTAAAAATCATTTGCCTTAACCGAGATCCTGGATAAGGTGAATGATTTCTACACTCTGAAATTGTTGCACTGATCCACAGTAAGCTTGTATTAGTGATACTTTTTCTTAAATTTATTCCTATTTTTGTATTTGTACTAAATTTAAATTTCTAGTCAATGGAAGGAGGGAACTGAATTGATAGGGATAAGATTTCAGCATGAACTTATCAAATGTAAGTGCAATATGCTAATATCAGAAAAGAATAACCACTAGGTCTAAATGTCAATTAATTTGTTAATGGTTGAGGCAACTCACATCCACAGTATATATATATATATATATATATATATATATATATATATTCAAACTTGAAAATCCCGCCATACGGCGCACAAATATCCATTCATTCAAACAGAAAATAGGTATAAGGAAAGGGGATAGGAAAACACATAAAAGGGGGAAGACAGGACATGTGGGGAAGGCGGTTTTTTGAGCAGATCACGAAAGTAAAAATATTTCCCTATCCGGGATTTGAACCACGGACCTTCCACTTTCCGGGCGGATGCTCTACCAGTTGAGCTAATAGGGAAACCTGATTTACCTTGAAATCTGCGATCTTATAAAGCGCCAAAGTGCTCCGATACATATTGCCCGAGAGATGGCGTTATGGAGCTGTTTCACCCACCTGTGTTTGGCCAATGTGGCTCGTCTCTTCTTCTGGCTATGCGTGCCATGAAACGCACCGTTCCTATCCTTTATAAGATCGTATGAATGCTTTTCTACTATCCTTTCCCCTTCTTGTGTCCCGTCTATTTTCTCCTTTGGTGGGTGAAACAGCTCCATAACGCCATCTCTCGGGCAATATGTATCGGAGCACTTTGGCGCTTTATAAGATCGCAGATTTCAAGGTAAATCAGGTTTCCCTATTAGCTCAACTGGTAGAGCATCCGCCCGGAAAGTGGAAGGTCCGTGGTTCAAATCCCGGATAGGGAAATATTTTTACTTTCGTGATCTGCTCAAAAAACCGCCTTCCCCACATGTCCTGTCTTCCCCCTTTTATGTGTTTTCCTATCCCCTTTCCTTATACCTATTTTCTGTTTGAATGAATGGATATATATATATATATATATATATATATTCGTTGAATCAAAAAAACATCAAACAGTTATTCCAAACATGCACTCACGCATGGAATGTTTAAACTATTTTATTCTCCATGCCATCTACCCAACACTTTTTGATGTCTTTCTGTAGCCCATATTTATACATATAAGACTGGTGCCCTAAAACCTTCGCAATTTACCCTCATGGTGGCTAGCGGGGTATTGTGTAGATGTCTCTGATGTAGCAGCAATCATATATAGGCTCACCGTTGTCCTGGCCAGTTTGGCCAGGAGATTCCTGCTGTCCCATCCTGCTAATAAATTACTCCCAGCTGATAATGAAACATCCTAGATTGTACTAGTTATGGATCAAAGACTTAATTTTAAGAAGGAAAAACTAACAATGTTAAATTGGCAAGAGATCTTAACCCAGCGGTGCATAACTCAGATACAAACTAATCAACATACTAAGGTTACAACTCAGTCTAAGCTTGGCATTGTGTCATTACCAAATGTCTAATGAATGTATTGCCTTAATTGTATAACCATCTATACCCGATTTCAGCAATGATTTACCTGCTTTACATAGTAATTGTTTAAAACCCAAAGAATTCAAGTAAGGTCCAGTACACCACTGGCTGGAAGCATAGATACATTTCAATCAAACAACCACCTTTACAGTCACTTTCTAATTATACCTGCCACCATACTGAATTAGAACTTCACATTAGGATTGCAAGCAATTATTAAAATGACTGATGGTGAGAGTAAAAATATAATACTATGTGCTGTGTGATACTAATGCAGTTAATCGATGCATGTTAAAACATGGAAAAAAATTTAGTTCACAATACAGATCATTAAGTTATAAAAAGTGAAATATGGACCAGATTTCATAATACCATGCCATTAACTGTGCCTTTAGTTGAAATGTTTTAAATGAAATAAGGTAACACTAACTGATTCACATTCAATGTTCAAATCACAATATAAAGATGAACAGATGGAATCCTTGAGTAAGAAACATCTTGGAGAAGGTTTCACTTCACAAAGTTATTAACTAATATTTGATACTATTTAATGCCTCCCTTATGTATTTTTAATATTCGAGCCTTCAGTGTTGGAGCAGATACCATAGCGACAAAGGCTAACTCTATTTATTTCATTAACAAAGTGTGAAAACATTAAATGTTAATTATGTTCATACACTGAATTAATACATCATCTAAGTAATGCACATAATTATATAAACTTAGATGCTCTCAACCATTTTCAACACATGATGCATTTCTTTGTGTTATTTCTTAAATCTTTTTACATGCAGATCTTGTTGATCATATTGTGAAGTTGATGTTGAAGCTGAAAGCAGACATGGTGAACAAATGAATTGCATATGCAAAGCATACAAATAATGCAACTGTTTGTAACATGTAACACTATACAAGAATGTAAGGAAATTCCTAAGATTATGTTCTGTAAAATGAGTCCAGCTGGTGGATGAAATTGCTTTTGAATGGCTAATTCTGTGGATTTCCTTTAAGACTAAGATCAAAAAGGAAAGCAAACACTGCAATCCCTTAATGAAACTTACTTCTTATAGCCATGGCTTGATGCTTCGTATCATCATTAGGTAAAAAGAGCTTTTCCAACCATATTGGCAGTTGTGGATGAGGGAAGATGATGGTAAAGGGGTGGTTTTGGATCAGAGCTTGTTGGTTAACTATGCATACCTGTAGATGCCTTTTCTACATTAAATAATACATAACTTAATATGCCCAACTATTGAATGAACTGCATAATTTCAGGAATGACTTGGAGGGATAGGAACATATTAATGATGAAATAATTGCAATTTTCCACTAGTTAGCAAATTTATTTATAACCCAGTTTGGATTTACTGAAATATTTTATACCCCCTCTCCTTTCCAACAGTGACCTCAATCTCCAAGGTAGGGTGGTTCTACAACCTCCAAGATGACTTAGTATAATAAAACTTGGTCAAAAATAAATGTGTTGATTAGTGGAGAACTAAAGTTATTTGGTCATTTACATAAAACACTGTCCTGGACTTAACAACTTGGACTTACTTCATGATGAGAGTTGAAGTCGAAAGCGACTCTTCTTTTAGGTTTATTCCTTATGAATATGGTTTCAATGCTAGGCAGCATCAGGTGACAAGTACATTAACAACCTTCAAAATATTGACAAACTTTAACCGAAACAATTCAAAGATATCATGAATGCCATCATTGCTCTTTGCCATTACTCAAGTCTTTGGTAGATGTGGTGCTTCAACTAATGGACCAGATAAATGCCTTAAGCCTCCATGCCAAGGGGATTTCAACCATGGAAGGAAGGTTGAACACATGGCAGTCTAAAAAAACTTATTTTTTCAAAAAGTACAGCATGGACCCCATTATTCAATGCCCCTGAAGGAGAAAATACAATTTTTTTCATTCAGAGATCATTGCTAGCTGTCCACAGGGCCTGAAGCTTACATGTTCTTTCCTTGGATCTGGGAAACAAACACTCGCATGACATCATTAACTGCATCTACAAGCGGCCATAAAGATATCACTGTTACCCTAGAAGCCTTTTGTTACTAAGCTAATGCAAAGCAACAGCTAGTAAAAATTTACATCTAACTCAGCTGAGCTTTTAGTAGCAGAGTACTGATGGTGTGGGTTTTATGGCCATCCATTGGGTTCTATGTTGCTCATACCCAGGTCAGTAACTTTGGAACTTACACCCAGATGGACAAAAAGTATGCACTAACACATTCACGCCTGGAACGAAAATGTTATGCATACACAAATTTTGAAAATTTCACAGAGAGTATCCTTAACTCTTTCTTTTTGTCATGAAATCAACAAAAGACAAAAAAAGTAATAAAACACACATTCCTTCATAAAAGAGGGAATTATACATTTTAGTTTAATTTTATAATTTCAGCAGTCACTGGTGAATACGGGTGTTCATTTAAAGAACCGAATTACGTGGATAATATGATTACGGTGAAAAACAAAAGTATTGTGGTGTCAGGTGCTAAATACATGCTGGATGGAATTAATGAAATTTAGCCCCACAACATATAAGCCAGACAACTGTATCTCGTGCACATTGTGATTTCAGGAGTACAGGCACACATAGTGGGCAAACATATATTCACACGCATAACACAGATGTGAATTAATAGACGATTGACAACGAACCCCAAAGCAACAGCTAGGCAGCGAAGAAAGCACCCGTTACAATGATGCTGTGATGGCCCGGCTACTGAATGAAAGAAAGAGGACAAATAGTTTTGAAGAAGGACAGCCCCACTGTAAAGTGATTTCCAGATTACAACACACACATTACTGTGTAGAGAGTGACTTTACAAGAAGTGATTACAAGCAAAACTATGTTCCACAACACATTCTAATGGCTACAAAAAAATGATAATTGGGTAATAAATGAGGCTCTTCAATATCTTGATATTGCATAATAGATGGAGAGAATATCTTCATATAAATTTGAATTATAGTTTTTAAATCTAATACCAAGATAATTAGTTACTTAGTTATGATGAAGTTGATATATAAACTAGTTATATTTCAGAGACCTATTCTTAACAAATATAATTTTTGAAAAAACGTATGGAGACTACTGATTCAAATTGGAGCAGTAACTATTCAAGCAATATAAAAGCCACAGTGACCAGTACAGCATAAATACCTTTCCATTATAATAAAGTTACTCTTTCAGGTTAAATTATCCATCAAAAGTGCCAATTAAAGTGAATTTATGGGAGAAAGTTAGGAAAGTGCTGGACTGACCATTATTGCTTTGTAAAACCTCTTCTTCAGGGCTGCCCTGGAAAGTCATTTGAAGATGATCACCAATGAATCAGGTATGCACAATGGAACAGTAAAAATGAATTGCTGAGGAAACTGTATTACAAGGGTTAGTAAAAATGGCTCACAGCATGGAAGTAATGGCAATGATTAATCAACCAGAAATGTCCAATTAGTAGCCTTTCAGTAAAATGAAGCTGTCTTGAGTAAATAGACTTGATGTATTAAAATTTCTCAAAGTTCCTATTTTTTGGCCAATTAATCATCTTCCCCTAAGCAGATTATTTTCAGTGACAGCTCCTCTCGATTTTTTAGAATGTAATACACAGAAGTCGGCTGTAGCAACAGGAAATCCACTGCTGTTCAAAATAAACATGACTGATGATTGAAAAAATAATAACTTCCATGAGTGACAGAAGAAACTGCCTCCCTAGTGTTGACCAGTGAAAACATATTACAGTTTATTATTCTGTAATATGATTTAGACGAGGAAGATTAATTCCACATTCAAATGCTACAAGTCAATGACGATTGGAATCAATTATTTATGGTAAATACCAACTATATTCTCTAAAGATCATTATAAACAATTAAAAAACAGCATTTAGATAGAATAAATAATGCAACAGTTATAACTGTAACTGCAAACAATTCTTAAAAGGCATTTAAACTTAACTGATTCTCTCCACCACAAGTTAAAAATGAGTATCAAGATTGAGATTCAACAGTTGAATCGATAATTTTACTGGAAATAGAAATACCAGATTCAACAAATAAAATAAGGAGACTTAGAGAAGATTAGAAAATGGCTATTCAGGAGAAGAAATCAAAAGAGAAAATTAACGAAGACAGGAAACCTAGAATATAACTATAACAACACAAAATGCACAACGTCAGTGCGAAAATCCACAGTAAATGAAAGCGAAAACTGTTAATGATAAAATAAAAGTGATTCAATGCTCATGTAACACCTGCACCATAAAATCAATTCTAAGTTTGGCTATCTTAAAAATCAATATTTGCCATAAAAATAGGCTTAATGTAGAAATAGCGTTGAATGGACGCTATATTGCATTAATCAAGGCTCTTTGCTATCTATAACTGAGAAGAGCAGCATCTAAACACAGCTTGAAAAACTAGTGTATCTTGACCACCCATTAATTCTTATAATATAGATGCATGCGATATATCAACTTAAATTTTAATAGTACCCTACGCCTTTTCACTATATCCACCTAAGACAAACCTTGGCGATGCATTCTGCAGATTTCCTGATCAAAAAATAAACATAATAGACTAGGACCCATAGAAATAGAGATAATGCTTTACTTGACTGATGAAGCACCTAGATATTGTACATAATAATAGATTACGAAAGAACATGTATTGGATATGATCTAACATTCCTTTCTTCACGAATTACCAGTTACAAGCGAAAACAGTGAAAACTACAGCATGTAAGTTACTCAACAAGGCCAAAGTGAAAAATAATGGAAATGCACGGGCATAGACTTTACCTCTTGCTTTTCGAGTTTATTTTGCTCCTCTATTCGGGTTAGTATCTCAGTCATATTGGTCTCCAAAACCATTCCTCCCATGACGAGCTCATTAAGAATATAATGAACCTAAAAAATATCAACAGGTTAATAACACGGCAAACGATAAGAGAAAATCAAAAGTAAAATAGACGGACTCACCTTATCTACATGAAAAATAAGATCAAGTTCGCAGACATTTTCAAAGCATTTATCTAAAGTTTCAACAAACACTTGTATTAAATCAAGTATTCCTAGTTCGGACTCTGAAGAATCGACACAAAAAACGAAGTATAAAGTAGCGTAGTGGCGGTAAATAAGTTTATAATCCGAACCACCGATTAAGCTGAAAGCAAAATAAATTTAATTTCAATTGTATTCAAGTAGTGCACTTATTATGCATATTGAGAAAGTTCACCAAAACACTTCATAAAAGAACAAACCTTCCACCCTCAAGAAAGTTACACACATTATCGTCTCTTTTGGAAACAAGTTGAAATGTTTCCTTTATTATTTGCTGCTGCATATCTTCCGTCTAAGAATAACAGCAAGAAATTATATCATTATGAACCACTATTTGACGAAGACAATATGGCATATATTCAGTGTCTCTTATTTACTTACAAAGTATTGGTAGAACTTTGATAAGCGAGGTTTCCCATGGTTATTGAATACTAGAATTGCTTTAATCATCTTGTATCCGTGTGGGAATTAGTCACGAACCAAGTGTTGACATCCATGAATATTCACAGTGTTCAGCGATGATAACATTGACATTTACGTAAACGATGATCACAAATATGAAGTTGCTGTCGAAAATCGTGAACTGATCATTCCAAACGATTCAAATAATCGATAGTACTAGCAGCAGCTGATGAATTACCAATAGCACTTAAACTTTGACTCGGGGTAGTTTTTACATTTATGAGTTTGTATAACCCCAAAAGTAGGTAAATATATTTGAAGAGATCTTTCATGGTAAAAAAAAGTCTTGATTTTCCTCAACTATCACGACAATCGAACTTTGCGTAGCATTACCTCTGCAATGAAGTTGTCGTCTTTTATTCGATAGATACCCCCGGTGATCGAAACATGCAATAGTTTATCGCTTTGGCGTCACTGACGGGCGGGTTGTGTAAAATTTGTTATATTTAGCCTAATTGAGAATGATTGTAATGTGAAGCGAATAATGCTATTTATATTACATATATTCATAAACAAATCATATATGAGTTTTTGGAACTGCTATTATGAAGGAATGAGGAGAAAAGCACAGGAGCAAATGAACGCAGGGAATTGTGCCAGCGTTGTATCCCATGAAGTGGTGGATAGTACTTTTCATTAAAATATGAGTTCCGAGAGATCAGCTCCGTTCTAACCAGCAGCACGAACCGACTGCCGTGTTCAAGGTTTGCACTATTATACTCCAATTTTCGCACCTTTCATGAGGCTTAAGCTATTGACTGAAGATCCATAATATCGAATCGAAGTTTTTTATGCTTTTATGTGTCATGAACGAAGTGAAATGTCTTTTTTATCACTATGCATCTAATCCACCTATATATTTATTAAGCTTATGGTTTTCCAAAATAGGAACGTTGGAAATAATGGACGGGAACATTGGAAGTGATGGACATACAGTACAGTTAAAATTAAACGGCAGAATTTACTTCCAATGAAGTTCTGCTAAGAGAAATATGCCGAAATTTTTGAGAAAACGTTGAACATTTTTACCATTGTCTATAGCACAAGACTGGAAAGAATAATAAAAGGAAAAATTGATTGAAAGGATCACAGTGATTGATTGAAGAGGTAACGGGAGATGTTAATTTTAGAAGTTGTGAATACCTCAAGTGGGAGGAGAATGCAGGCAACATACGGCAAACCAGCCATTGCTGATGATGATAAGGCAATTGATGCTACTTGGCAGTACTCCATTACCCCATGAACCTTTCACGTGTTGCTAAATCACTGGATTTTGCACTAGGTACTTTGAACAATTAGTTTATTTATTATTTATAAGATTTTATCAACTTGCAGTATAAGTTCTTTCATGAATTGTTGTTTATGTTTTTCTAACTTTCCCCTAATGTAGAAAATCCACAGGGCCTTTTTGAAATTTTTTCAGTCAATGACGGACATTGCCCATCAGATAGCTTGACTGAATAAAAATAGCATCCATTTGAAAATTATTGTGAAAACTGATTTGTAAGACTGGGAGTCTTACAAATCAGTAGCCTGCCCTGATTGGAGTTCCCAATCGAGTGAAGTTCAAGCTGGCAAATTTATCATGCAGGTATGAAATTATTTTAAATGTGTTAATTGAACTTTACTTTAAAAGATGCAGTTAGATGAATTATTAAAAGCAGTACACAGTATAATGTATACGAAATGCAGTCTCACTTGTTTTGAAAATTTTGAGGTCATCTCACATGTACACCTTATTTAGATAACAATTAGCAACGCCCTTATCTTTAATTAGATTTTAACGTTTCAGTCGTTATCTTGATTAATTTAACATCGTTTCATTGCACTTGCTAATAATTGTAGCATATGTATAAATTATTTTAGAATGGGAGCGTATCTCAAGCTAGAGGACTGAGCTGATGTTACATACTTCCGAATGGTAACTTGTGGACATAATCAATTGTCCCTCATTACTATGTCCTCTATTTTACTCTTCAAGAGTACATTTAAGTCCAGCATGAAGATTTTATCGATATAATTTGGTCATACCAATCAAGGCCAATATTAAACCAATGCAATCGTTTGTTTGAATAGCTTGAATTTCCCCTTCATTGTCATTAACATATCACAGCATTAGCAGGAGTTATTTGCTCTGAGATAAATCAGCCGTTTCATCTATCATCACTGGGAAAGAGCAAAAATGCAATATTTTATTTAAATTTTGTTTTTTTTTATTCTTTCACAAGTAATGCCTAGCATTTCATTTTGAATCAAATGACTCTGTTAATTAACATTATCAGGAGCGTTTTTTGTGTGGTTGTACTGAAGTGCTATCATGTGCTCTAAAAAATTATTACTTCTCTAAATGTTCACTGATATCATAATAATATTTATTGCTCATAAATTATATAAAATTTAATGAACTTCATCAAGATGATACAAAAAACGTAAGTATATGATAGGTACATCTAAAGACAAGATCAGTAGCAGTATGTGAGAATATTCATCTACCATATCTAGCCACAAGTGTATCACTGATTTGAATATGACAAAGCTAGTCAATCTTTCAGTTGCTGGTAGATAATTACATAATTTATTTACCATATTTGAACAGGATAATTGAAATTTAGTTAACCTACATTGATTTACCAATACAAGATTTTTTTCTTGTGCTGTTATCATGAGTTTCACATCTTGTAGGCATTCCATGGAGGTTAATTTTTTCATACAAGAGAATTTTATAAATTTACATGCTATACAAAGTCAAAATTCTACATCTGATGGAAAGTGACCCAGAGTGTATCAAAGGTGGTGAGAGGCTTATTATCCAGACAGCCTTTTTCTTCAGGATGAGTAATGATTTTATGCATTGAGTGTACCCTGAGATTTCCAGGCCATAATCAAGGTGACTATTGAAAAAAAGCTAACCATATGGATTTAAAATGTTCAGACGGAATCAGCACACTTAGCTTTCAAATAATATGTATAGAAAGAGAGCATTAGATTATTTCTTGTTGACTAGCATTGGTGCTCCAGGTTCTATGATGACAGATGTAAATACGAGTAGATACTTGATTCAGCAAGCCACCAATGTAAGTGGCACCCTAAGAACTGTGGGAAATGCTGAAGTAGTTACTTTAATCACAACATCTACTGATGTGTACCCAAATGCAGAACTTTTGCTGCAAAAAAACCGTTTGTCATGACCCATAAAGGTGAATGATTTTTTTCACTGCAAAGTGGCTCGGGGATATGTCGAAGATGAAACTGGGCAATAAAAGTGAAATTCTGTCTTTTCTTTGTACTGTGCTAAAGCCAATGGAATTGTGAATATTATTTGCAGCTCTACCATAGAAACTATCAGCAAGTTTCAGAGTGTAATTAGACAAATTAAAGTTTACTTTTAGACATTCCTTTCTGAATATTCACACATTTTCTTTGTTGAATTCTGTTTCTGGTACCTAAGAAATATACATGGAACTGTAGCAGCAACTTGAAACATATGCTTTATAAATTGCAGACTTTCTAATACAGCAATATTTTTCAAACAACTACCACCATCTCTAGGTCAGGCCGGGTATTTCTGGGACCACACTCATGCATTTGAGGCTGGTAGAGTGTAGGCAATGAACCGGATTCAACATATGCAAGTATGTTGTGCCCCTATTGCATTTGATCTCTAAAGGTAGTCATCTGAAGGGTTGACCCCATCAAACTATGAGCATAAATGCATAAGTTGATAGTTTTTCCTTTTTCAAGATATTCAATGAAAATTATCCCGCACGCATCCCAAAAAACCAATTCCATAACCCTGCCTGCAGATGAAACGGTCTTCATCTTCTTTGGAGCCTGTTCTCCCTTTTGAATCCATTGTTTTGATTGTTCTTTTGTCTTGGGTGTGAAGCAATGGACCCATGTTTCATCCATGGTTATGGAACACTGCAAAAATTCTGCTTTGTTGCTGTGAAACTTTGTTAAACATTCAATTGAAACATGTTCACGACACTGGTTTTGCTGGAGTGTGAGCAAACGTGGCACATATTTTGCACACAGCTTTCTCATGACCAAATTTTCAGTCAACATGCAATGTACCGCACTTTTGAAATGCCTACTATGTATGCTAGCTCGCACCTTTTCAGTTGACGATCATCCAATATCACTTTGTGGATTTTCTTCACCGTTTTTGGAGTCCTCAGCTCACTTGGTCAACCAATGCGATGCTCATCTTGACAGCTCATACGACCTTTTTTAAACTCAGCTACCCAACATTTTACTGTTGTAAACGAAGGAGCAGACTCACTCAGAGTAGAATCCAGTTGAGCTTTTATATTGGTTGGGCTGAGGCCTTTCAAATAAAAGTATTGTATCACATAATGATGACCAATTTTTTCCATTTTCACAAAGTAACTGAAAATGTTCACTATTGAAGGCTGCCAAACAAATATTAAGCAATGTAGCATCTTCAACTTGAAACATATGCTTTATAAATTGCAAACTTTCTAATACAGTAATATTTTTCAAACAACTACCACCATCTCTAGGTCAGGCCGGGAATTTCTGTGACCACACTCATGCATTTGAGGCTGGTAGAGTGTAGGACTGGAGACAAGGGAAGTAGTGCTTTTGGATTGAGAAGAAAATTTTGTTGTGACAGATACTGGGTCCTATATTGTCTTATCTTACACCTTTTGTACTTCAAATAAAACAGCAAGATTGAAGAGATTGTAGTCATCTTAGAAACTAACTAGACCAAGACTTTATCCTGTCCTACTTCAAATTAATGTTGAAAGGTAGCATTTCTTGAACATATTTTTATGATCGAATTAAGGAATTTGAGGGCGCCATCGCCACCCCTTGCCTCCAAATGCAGAGTTCGGCAACAGGGCCATAAGTGGTCTCCTAATTTCATTAAACTGTATACGTTTGTAATGTTATGGATAGAATGGTTTGAGGTGTCACTTTGTGGAAGCGATTCATATCAGAAAAGAAAACACTTTGTTCTTCCACATGTACACAAATATATGCGGAAGAACAAAGCATTTTCTTTTCTGCCATGTTATGGGTTTGCTGTTCTTAGTTGGAACCAGTTTATTTTCAATTTAACTCTCACGTGAGGAAGTCATCATCACATTAATAAAACTGGCAACCTGTGCCTGTAGAGCCTATCATAAAGGAAAGAGGTTCACAGTTTGAAGAATTTTAAGGGTTATAAAGCAACTTACAGTCCCAAAAACCATTTCAATCTTTAGTACAAATTATATACTTGGAAAAATATTCATTTCACTTGATATATTATATATGAATCAATTTTATGCTGGCCAGGATGTTATTGTATTATAGCCAGTATTTTAGATAATGAGTTTTTATGGTTTTTAAAATTTAATATTTGATTTATTTTTGATTTAATATCATGATAAGGATGCACAAGCTAAGCAAATGTCCTTTTATAATCAATTTTAATTGCTTAAACTACTAAACATCAGATTTAGTTCTTAAACCTAGGATGAAAACAAGGAATACTTGAAATTCTTTTATGCACACATTAACATTTGGAAGAAATTATTTTTTTCTTGGGAGATGGTAGCTTCATTGGTAGAACCAAAGGTTTAGGGTTCAATATAGGGTGCCATCACCTCTGGGGACTCTCATCTTCATCTAGGCTGTGTGATTTTTTTGGGTACCAGGTCTTCCTGAAAAAACATAGCCAGCACAGGGAAAGGAACTTGCTCCCATTACCCTGATGCATGAATTTCATCTGCCCTTGTGCTTTGTGTTAGGTGAGCTTTACCCTTACCTATCAAATTAACCTTTGGACTGATAACTGTAGTAGTTTTTATGTTTTGTTCATTGTGGCATTGAAATTAGGCATATTGCTCTTTTTCACTTTATTAAAACATATTAGATGCATTCAGGGAAAACCCATTTAATTAAATTTCAAGGTGAAACATTTAAATCTACCTAATTTTAAATATTGGTGGAACCTTTCAGGTTTAATCTAATCTAATTCCAACTAAAAATGTGGCAGCAAAAGGGGATATGATGTTACTTGGTAGTATTAACAATTCCAGTAATCAAAAAGTAAATGTCCTACGAAAAACTAATAATTTGAAACATGGAAATCAGTTAATAATGCAAATTCACTTAATCGAAAATTTTTTTGTGGATTTATCACAAAGTGTCATTACCTTAAGACTAGTTTTATTAATGGCAGCATTTTCATGTTGTGTTAACTAAGTGACAAACATGTCTAATGATTATGTTATATATGAAATCATCATGATATGTGAAAAAGTCTATTTTACCATAAATGGAATATTAATGTGAAACCATAGAGTTGTTTAATCTTATTAGCCTAACATTTCATTAACATATGTTGACCTTGAAATCAGGATTTAATTGCAGACCTGATTTTCAATGGTCCATATCCTGTTGGCACCTCAGGGTGGAGTCGAGTAGAACTAGGTGATAGTATTTCCCTGGGTGATAAGATAGTTGGGAGGTAAAAGAATGAGGAAAGATTACATAGAGGTTCCCATTATCCTGAACTACTCTACATACTAACTCTACGTAGTCTCAGTTTAATTACAGCCTTAGCTATATCATCTAGCTTTGTGTTGTTAATGATGACTTGGAAAAAATGTAAATGAATGGTTTCATAAAATTCTTGTTGTGCTTCATTAAAATTTATTCTTTGTACATACAATGAATTATAGCAATGAACATTGTACAAAAATACAAAAGATTTGGCAAAATGATTTTTTTTACTTTAACACATGTACAACAGCTTACTTCAACATGAAGATGTCATCTTTAATATAAGAGTTAAGAAATCGGCAGGATTAAGATTTTTGTAACAACAGTCGTGATCAATTGTGCATGCAGTGATGAAACTTTTTCTTTCAAGCTCCAAATTGTCATTTTTGGATCTTTATAAGAGTGCTTTGATGTATTCACTTTTTTCATGCATGATAATTTTCACTTTTTCGGCAAGCATTTCTTTGGTATCAAGAGTGTGCTCTATCACTAATATAAAAATGTCTATAAAATTTGCACCACCGTGCTAAAATGAGTTTATCTATTTCAATGAACTCAGTCACAACACTTTGTGTTCAATTCTCCATCTCGTAGTAATAAGTCTCAACACACAATCACTTCAGTCACATCTTAATTGTCTTCTGGCTGGCTGGCTGCAACTTTTTCCTATTAAAGTGAAAGGAAAAATATTTCAGTTGCATTTGGTATACATATTTTTATTGGATCGGTAACATAAAATGGGGTAACTTGGGTACTTTTATGGGCAAGTTTGAAATTAGCCTAGAGGATATTTGATTTTTAAAATTGAGCTTTAGTGAGTTGTTTTTTCCGTCAAATTTGTATATACTTTCAGAATAATACAACTTGATGATTCCTAAGGGCTGAGAATGACGGTTGATCTTTCAAATTAATCTGATAACCATTTGTTACAATTAGGGTCGATGAATGTGGATCTTCTTTTTAACATTTATTTTAAATAGAACTGTACAAAATAGTAGCCTTAAAGTACACAGCTGAATTTCATATGCTATAAGCATATTATTGGATAAAATAAAATAAAATATGGATTTAATCAAGTTATAAAAGCTACTTTGAGAATAAATGATCATTGTGTGTAGTTGTTGAGATGTCTGGATAGTCCATTACATACCTCTCCACTTGTTTTTTCACCATACTTTGACCAGAATGTCACTTTTGCCACCGACTTGCGACCAGTTTGTTGATTGAAAACACTACATGCATCAAAAGGTGGACAATATAGGTGAAGGCTGACAGCAGCCTCTGTATGGCTTGGATTCTCAACACGATGAAGGCCCAATGAATCTTCAAGAAAAAATAAGTTACATATAATGAGATTTTAATTAAATGTGAGTTTTCATTTGAGTAAAATGACTACAGATAACCATGACTTATAAATTCGAATGATTGAAGCATTCAAAGAAGAGTAAATTTTACTTAAATTTAAGCTATTAGAAAATTTCAAAATGGGATGTTGGTACTAGCCATATTAGTAAATAATACCTGCTCATTATTTTTACAATTCAAGTGCTGAAAGCATCAATAATAGGTGAAGTCTTTATTATACTCCTTGCAGTAGTACTAAAAATTAGTGAAAAAATAAACAACTGTCATCAATAACCATTGATGATTAATTGCTAACCATTAATGTAGCAAACGTCATTCAGCTTTAGCTGGCTTCGTCCAGTTTCTGTCAGTGCTTCTCCATCTTTTGGGCCATGACCAGTAATATCACCAGCGTTGTGCTCCTCATCACTTTCTTGCTCAGGCCAAGCAAACCTTATTTCACTTAATGTTCCTTGCAGCATCTGGGGAGGCAAAGAATAATGAAGATTGGTATGCAAATTGTAAGCTATTGAAAGAGAAAAATACCAATTTAGAGTCTTTCAAGATTTTTTTAAATTCCATAAGTGCAGCTTTCCTTGTTGAAATTTGACCTTCCCAAAATGTATTGTATAGAGGTCTAAATAATAGATCAACTCCCTTGATGGTTTGACACCTAGAAAACACGATTAAACAAAAAAATGCAATAATTGGATTTCAATCAGCAAATGGTCAACCATAGTTACTAATAGGGAAAATATAGCCCAGTCGTTACAGTTTGTGGATTGATTTATGCGAAATTTACCAAAGTAATTGTTACAAACAAAAGAAATATAATAAAACATTTTATGTTATAAACTTGGCCTAGGATACATCAAATGTTCTCCCTATAATATAACGTAAAACTATATATTTTTTCTTTTTTGTTTGAAAATTGTGAACTGGTTTCTCAATGCCTTGTTGGTTATTTTGGAAATTCTTTCCTCATTTTGCCAATTAATATCCATAACCTTAACAGCTCAAATGGCTGATTCATGCAACCATTTCAGAGAGTAAAAATCATTCGCCTTGACCGGGATTCGAACCCGGATCCCTCGATATCCGGCCGAGTGCTTTAACCAATTAAGCTACCGAGACGTCCTCTTACACTCTGAAATTTTGGGGGCTTTAAAGGAACAAGATGTTATGACGAAATACCGTACATACAATGTCACAGGCATTCGTAGTCGTGCGCGACGCGCCACAGTCCACGATGTTAATAAAGTCTTGTTCCTTTAAAGCCCCCAAAATTTCAGAGTGTAAGAGGACGTCTCAGTAGCTTAATTGGTTAAAGCACTCGGCCGGATATCGAGGGATCCGGGTTCGAATCCCGGTCAAGGCGAATGATTTTTACTCTCTGAAATGGTTGCATTATAATGCACACATAGCGGGTGACTCCGTTAAAGTTACTGTTACAGTTTCTTGAAATTTGGCTGATTCATGTTTCAGCTTGGCTGTGTGTATCTTCAAGGTTGGGGATATTGGGGGTTCGGTCAAGGCCTTCTAGGCCTTGACCAAACACTGAAGCCACTTGAATTCACTTCAAATGACCCAACCTATTTCTGTGTGGTATCTTGCTATGTGGTTGGGTATGCAGCTTTTCTGGAGGCCAATCAAACCAAATTCATCTTCTTGATGTCCTTCTCCTTGGCTTGTTTAGGTATTTGCTCCTTCACATTCCTGCCAATCCTCTCAGTCCCCTGTGTTGTTGTTGCCAGTCTACTGGGCCTACATGACTTCCTCAATAAATCTTCCATCATCAGCTCAGGTGAGTTTCTTCTCCTAGAATAGTTCTGCTAGTGAGTAGACTGTGATGTCTTGTTTCACTGGCATAGAGTCGAGAGTAGCTGGGATGGGTTTTTGTCCCAGATTTTGTGCTCTATATCTGTAAGATGGTCTCATAGCATTTCTTTAACTCTTGGTTGCCAATTTGGTGGATTGTGGTTGTGGTGGATTTTCCGTAGGGTAGATGTCATCAAAGAATCAGTACCCCATGTTGCCAGTGTTTGATTTCACAGATAAAATGTTAACTGACAGACTGTTTTTTAGATAGGATATCCATGGTGACTGAAAACCTTTATCTGTTGGATCATCAGAATTCACCCTATTAGGATTGGAATATCAAAAGCTATCTCTCTCACTTGGAATATCAAAAGCTTCCAACCACCACCACCACATTAGCAGGGTGGTGACCAACTGACTGCATGTTTTGTCCTGGGATGTTCTGGGACATGGGTCCCAGAACATCCCAGTTCAAGGGTTCAAGACTTCCGATGGCTTGTGTGGTTTCTAGAATGTGGTGCTGACCTTGTGGTTGCTCAGTTGTATACAGATGCAATTTGCCTGAATGTTGAGTGTGATATCTTGCTGGAATCAGATACAGAAGAAGCATAACATTATCAACTACTATGTTTCCACTGGCATTGGATATCCTACCTCTGTACTGTCATGGAGCCTCAAAGGATTTAACTGAATCATGACCTAGGAATAACAAGAACCACAGGAGGGTTGGAAAGATGAGAATGGTATATCAGCCTGTCCTCCTGTTCTCAAAAACCCTTGTAACACATCTTAAATTACCATGGTAACCCTTGGCAGTTGGTAGTTTGCTTCACGATTTAGGCTTTCATTTTCTTAAATGCCATGCTTCTTCCTGCCACTTTATACTTTTTGATGGGATGAGCAAATTGCCTGGTGACACCCCCCACCCTTTGCAGATTGGTGCAGTTCTACTCTTTCCACTGATTGTTTTTATCCAGTTTGTACCCCATCTTCCCACACTTGAAGCATTTTCTTGAAGAAGCATCCTTAGAGATTGCCTTTGTTTTAGAATTGGCTACATAATGACTTCTCTTCATTTTTTAAAATCTTGTCATTTTTTTATTATTTAAGTCTTTTGGCTGCAATGACAAGACTCACCCTTTAAAAGATGATGATAATATTTAATTCTTTTTGATAATCATTCAAAAATGGAAGAATTGATATTATCACAGTTTTTGACCTTTCTAGAATAGTTGCAATTTTTGGATGACCAGGGTTCCAGATCTTATGCTGGTAGGTTTGCTTTCCCCCTAAAACCTTTTGTGCACGTATGCCTTTTCTACATCAAAATCAACAAATACAATAATTATTCTTCATTCATTCATATATTAATAGACAATAATTTTTCTTCATTCAAAAAGGTATTCAGTATTTTGCCTTCAAGTGGCAGTAGAGCCTTTTCACTGGTACAGAATAGTTTGAATGTAACTTTCCTGTAGTACTATTGCTATATTGATCCTTAAGCTTCAACTGAAACTACAGCATGCCATCATCATGCAATGCAGTATTGCAAGCATAGGAGGTATAAAACTATATATATCATAGATTTCTGGAGTAAACATAGAACCAATGGGTGATATGGATTAGTAGTGAGGGGAAAATCAGCATTAGGTGCCCATTTGTGGTGAAAGCCAAAGAAGAGGTTCATAAATCAATATCCCATCTCTATGGATGGCCCATTGATAATAAACGTCAGCATGAAAATCAAGATTGGGGCAGAATGCTAGGGAATAATCCAGCCACTCTTGCTAATCAAAGACTGACTCACCAAATGTGAATTCAGTATATCACACTCTACACTCATTTAACTTTATGTAATAATAATTTTATTGGTCATTATGTAGGCATACAATAGACCTCATCAAATAGAAGACATTGGACATGATACATATCAGCACTTCACACATATAATACATCACAACATCATTATCATTTTTCTGTGAATAAAAATTCATTCACTGACTAAAGAGCTTTAGAGGTTAGTCATGAATACAAGGATTCTTTAAGTTATACCTGTATTAAAGAAGATATGATGTCATTATGAAAACTCACTTTCATGAAGCAGTGTGCATCTGCATGGTCATGTATTGCTGATCCATGTCCTTCTCCCCAGCACAGAATCATCAAGTTAAACTTCCCATTTCCAGCATCAACTAGATTGCGTGTATACCTAAGAAAGAAAAAGAGACAAGTTGGAATGAAATTTTGGTTGATATGCACACATATTTCCTCATACATGGGAAATGCTTGTAACCTGAAAAAGTCAAGATATGTAATAAATATATCACGCTAAGAGTGGAAAAGTAGGTTTGCACAGTGCCAATCAGATGTCCTTAATTTTGTGCTGTTTCTTTTTTCTTTGCAACAACCTAACATCATAGGACAAAAAGTCAATTATTGAGCTCAACCCCAAAACGGAGCTGCCACTACTTGAAGTTGTTGTAGAGTTCTGATTTTCATTCTTGAAAATTCCCAAATATTTAGTAAGATAAGTTTTCATTACCACGTTTATTACTACTTCAAGTAGAGAAATATGAAAACATTAGATCTTATTACGTTACAGTGAATTATTTGCAATAACTCTTAAAGTAATAAGTTCGAAGGCAACTTTGAAAAATTAACATTTCAATTTTTCATACTTTTCAATGCATAGTGAATATCAACTTTAACGGGTACATCTTTAAAACTTGGGTGCTGTTTTTATACGCATCAATTTCATCCTAGAGTTTGTGGGACTAATATTTTGAAGAGCGTATCTAATCTGTTCCCCGAGGGCATCCTAGAGTTCTGTACTGAATAATTTTCACGCGTTGGGGTCTTTACTTAACACCAAAATAATATTTTTTGCAAACGGTTTAGTAATCTGATCTTTTATGTGATATCGTATTATCTCTCTTTTCACCCGACCATTAACCAAACGCGTTGTACAGAACTCTAGAATAGTGGTGCTGATTGAGTTTAATCAGGGTATGAACATGGGATTAGGAAAAAAAGACATATAAATGCTTCTGTAACTCCCGGTATCACTTGTACCGCTCATCCGATCCTTGCAATCATTTTCAAATTATAATAATATTTTCTGAGTCAGAAACTTTTACGAAGTTCGCTTGAAATTCTGCCTTCTCGTGGGTGCCGCATTGTAGCTGCTTGCCCTGAAAAAGTTTAAGTTTTAATAAAAAGTACTAGAAACTCCGAAATGTTCATTCAATCAGTTTATCGCAAGTCCGATATCCTTGCCTAAATGCAAAATTTATTGGGATTTTCGGGTGGCATCTTATACGCTTCGTAAACATTAAGTCAAGGAAACGCCTCCAAATGCCAGTTTCTCTAAGTTCAAAGTCAATATCAAGAATGTTTAATTTAGTCATTCGATCTGCCGATGAGCTAGGAGTGCGATACCTTTTATTGTCTTCCGGATTAGTGAAGATTTTTGATGGACCATGGCACTACACGCTATTGCTATCGTAGGTCCTCACCAACGTGGCGCAAAAATATCCTTAAACCCCACACTACTTATTACAATAGCTCATTAATTAGCCCTGCACACCACATTCTACCGCTATTAACCAATTTGCTTAATCCTTTCCCCCCTCTGCTACGATTTCCCATCACTCTATCCTCTATTACCGTCTTCAGCGCCCGATTGCCTCTCAGTATCTCTTGCTTCCGTCTGTTGTCTTCTTCGAATGTCTCCCATATCTTCCTTTACAATGACTAGAACTTTATCTTGTTTTCTTTTCCGTTCATTTTATTTTCCCTTTTTCTCCACACCCACATCTAAAAAGCTTCCAATCTACGCCTATTCTCTTTCGTAACGATAAAAAAAAGGCTACTTTTATCAACTCATTGGGCAAATTTCAAGAAACTGTAACAGTAACTTTAACGGAGTCACCCGCTGTGTGCATTATAATGCAACCATTTCAGTACTTTTCATTTCAGTTCATTTCAGTACTACAGGGTTTCTTGAAATTTGTCTAAGGTATGAACAGCGTAAGTGTTTGAAATTGGCTTTATTAACATCGTGGACTGTGGCGCGTCGCGCACGACTACGAATGCCTGTGACATTGTATGTACGGTATTTCGTCATAACATCTTGTTCCTTTAAAGCCCCAAAAAAAATTCAGTGTGTAAGAGGACGTCTCGGTAGCTTAAGTGGTTAAAGCACTCGGCCGGATATCGAGGGATCCGGGTTCGAATCCCGGTCAAGGCGAATGATTTTTACTCTCTGAAATGGTTGCATTATAAAACTCATTGGGCGGTGAAAAACCGAGTCTGAGTTTATAATCAAATGGAATGATAAAATAACTTTATTTTTCCGATATCTAGATTTAACTAGGATATAAAAAATAGTGTAAAAAAGGTAAATGTCAATAGCTTAAGTATTTCAATCTTCAGAACATACCAGAATCCCTTCTCCGAGACAAGTCGAGCGCTTCAGATTTTAATATTTCACGCATTTAAAGTTATAAAACTTTTACGTACCTGCATCATTATGTATTTAATTGTTGAGAGAAAAAGTGAATCCCTGGATTTGGCTAACAGGGGACCGTTCTCAGAGCTACAAACCTTCCACGAAGTCAAATATAATATAAAATTCGCATACTGTTTAAAGTAGGCGAAAGTCCTGTACCGTTGGCAAACACTAGAAGACTCTTTTATATGCTAATTAAAAGGATTTGTAAATTGACTTTTAGCTATGAGCTTTTATCATATACTGATTTTTAAATGAAAAAAGGATAAACTTTCTTCAGTGCCAGCATTCGTGAGCTAGCCCACCTCAGTTGCTCCTTACCGGCGGTCATTAAGTCAAAAAATTATAAAATGGGAGTCAAATCGTGGCGCAGACCAGTTTTTGTGTGCCTCTGAAATCACCGACTTGTTTGCAACTTCTGTTTGTCTCGCGTCATGCGAATGGCGCCGCTCTGTTTTCCAGGGGAGGGCAACGGCTTGTTGTCAATGACGACCTTCCAGCATTCAAGAAAGCATTTATTAGAAGTTCGAGGAAGGGGCCTTGGGCGTAATTATTATTGGATGAAAAAAACATGGCACGTATATGAGACGAGCGTATGAACTCAAGTACCTCATACCCGTGTTGTGTTGGCTGTCTACGTTCCTTCCCGATAGTGGCAAGATTTCTTCTCAAGCATTGATCTTTTGACGCAACACCGTTCGCTTTTAAGGAATGTAAAATAGATTAAAAAAAAACGGCTTGCTTGGGGGCGAGAAGGAGAAGTCTCAATTTTTTAAGCCGCTGGCCGTTTTGTAGGCCACTGAATAACTTGGTCAGCTTTTAATATCAACCGTCGGTTGTTTGACCGAAAGAAAATGTGTAACATTAATTGTGCGGAAGTCTAATAACTGCTCTTATTGAACTATGTGATGAGCATTAATCATAAGAAACCTAAGGTAATGAGACTCTCAAGAAATACGAAGGGTAAGGTAAACATTAAATTTAGGTGACACAAACTTGAACAGATATAGCAGTTGGCCCGTTTAGGAAGTGTTATAGAAGAAGGTGGACGAAGCAGTAAGGACGTTGAAAGAAAAATTGCGTTAGGTAAAGAAGCGGATTTGATGCTAGGCACCTCAAGTAAAGAAATGAAGAGAATTATGAAAACTTGAAGAAGGAGCGGAGTTGCAAATGGCTCGGAAACTTCACTGTTGAGGCAAAAGGATATCTGCATATATTGGAGGCTTTTGAGATGTGGGTAGGGAGAAGAATGAAACAAATGGGAGAATGCTTGGAAAACTATATGGAGGGAGGAAAGGAATAGGCGTTTTGGATAGAATTAACGGTGGTAGAAAAAGTATGCAGATAAAGACTGAATTATTGTTATATCGAGTTGAAGGTTTACGTAAGGATATTTTTTGCCATATTAGTTAGGGCTTAGGAGTGTCGTGCCATGGCCCATCAAAATAGTAATTCAATTTTTGGGCCCGTGTTTCCACCAAAAACATCCGGGTTGAAAGCACCCGAAGAAAATTTGTCTTTCTAATCCATGAAACAATAATTGAATGTGACAGAGGCGAAGTAATCATGGATGAAGGATGGGTTAACTTGGAACAAAATTTCAACAAATGGGTGTTAGTTACCTGGAGTTTGGTAAAAATCAAAACTTGTTGCCCCTGAATACCCTGAAAGTTTACAAAGTGAAGTGTATGTATGAATTAAATCACATCAACCACTGAGAATCAGGACCATATCGATAGTATTTAAAAAAAAATAAACCTTTGAAAAAAATTGCGAAGCCTATCATCTCTTCCAGGAATATTCTGTACAGTAATAAGGGGATTCTCATTAGATGCTGATGCATGATTTTAGCACCTTATCCAATGCACTATATAAAACCTTTCGTTAATCACAACACCTACATACTTTAATTCCACACCGCAGCACATAAGATATGCGACACAACAATCGGGACAATCGCCTTGACCTATACTCGGCCGCATTACGTTAATACTATATGATGCTGTTAAAAGATGTTTTCATCTGAATAAACGAAATGTGCAATGCGAATCGGCTTGTACGTACGATATAGTATTTTCGCGCAAGAACTGACCCAAAACCATAGGTTGTCTCCAATGTTTCATTCACGTGTCCCGTGATTTGGAATTTTTTTCTTGCGTCATCCCCGACTGATATTTTGGAAATAAATTTTGAGAAATGAGGACGAAAATGTGACTACGTTCGAAGTGTTACCTCGGAACTTTAGGACCAAAACAACTAACACGAGGGTCACCGAATATTTCGAAAATAGGTAGTAAGTTACTCGTAGAAATGAAAAAAAGAAAAAACACCATTTGAAGTAGCCGATTACCATAAATGAAGTTTTGATTCCATCACATTTGGTGGAAATCGGAATTTAAAAGTATTGCAAAGAATTCACTTGTATTGCAAAATATCTCCCACCTGTTATACAGGTGGGTAAAACAAAGGTCGCGGATTCGAATATCCTCATACCCACCTTCGGCAAGGAGTCTTTTGTCACCTGTTGCATATTAGCCCCTTGGAAGCCTGACGACAAGCCAAGAATCTTATCAAAATACTGTATGGTGCCCCGTGAGCACAGGATCCACCTTACTGGGTGTTCGGAGAGAGACGAGATATTGAAAAAATAAAATGTTCAGGATATGTTGACCTAGATCAAGATCTTTGAGGTTAATTAGATAATCGGATATTAATACGAGTTCATCTTTTGAGAAACCAAACATCACGGTATTACACATTCAGGATATGGTGGCGCTTAATATCAGATTTTTATCATGTACGTTCCTGTTAGAATTCCTGTTGAAGGAAAACGCCGAGGTCTATTTTAATGTAATTAACAACAACATTTACCTTTTCTTTAATCCCATTCGATGATTGCCAAGAAACGTTTGATAGAATTCCTCTAGTTCGTACTGTCGCGGAGTCAACATAATACTTTTTTCGCCTCTCCTAGCCGTGGTTTAAGTTTAGACCTCTGTAATCTCAACCACTCATTCCAACTTCGCTAAATTTCGAAAATAGAGAGATATAAGTGTTATGTGCAAGGATGCGTAATTTTTATAACATTGGCGGGTCCACAGAAAAAAGTTACCACGCAAAATGTGAAACTTTTTCTTGTCTCCGGGTGGTCGGGGGAAAATAAATCTTTTTTTCTTAGTAGCGGCTCGATAAATGTAGCAAATAAAAAGCTTTTGCCGAGACGTCTGATCATAAGGAAATTTTGTATCAACGTGTGTTTTGTTTTAGAAAGGGATTGTGGCTGCATTCACAGGAAGCCTAGGTCTTTTCCAACCATCACCGCGCACACAAATCTCCCATCACCATTTCAAAAGAGGGCTTCGGAGCTTCGATGGCAGGTTCAATTTTTTTTATTTTACATATTTGATCCCTTTATATGGACTGATGTACAGTTATTTCAATTTTTTCAAATAAAAGAAGTTCGTAGTTCGTTATATTAATTTTCCACCATTCACTGTTCAAAAAAATTGCCGTTATCGTTTTACTCTCACGATTCTGAGCCCAAATCAATGTTTAATACCATTCGTTCAACATATAGGACGTCCTTAGTTTCCTTCACCTTCACGGTAACGGTTTTCTATTTTTACAGCGTTTCGGGTGCATTTATTCCATTGTTAAGGAGTAATTGAGTCCAGTGCCTCTTCGCACAGATTGTTCATGACATTAGCACATCCATCGTACATCCCTCTTTCTTTCTCTTCAAAGTTTGCCATGTTGACTTTAGCTTCTTGACTCTTGACTTAAGTCTAATCGAGTTAAATTGCGTGAATCTTACGGTTCGCCTTGGGTTACCTCAGCAACTCTACATCAGGACGAAGCTTTGAAGTCAAAACGTTCAAGTTTCTTCAGAAGTATTCTGAGGTGAGGTGCGCAGTGTTTGGATTATTGCAGCTTTCGTGAGATATCCATAATTCTCGATATCAGTTGGCGGTGGAATATACCTTAAATGTAGCCGTGCAATGATATAGGCTGTTTGCTGGATAAATTTGGATTTTTTGAAGGGGGATCCAACGTCTTAGACCGACCACAAATAGAGGTTTAAGGATATTCTTATACCATGTTAGTTAGGAGGGCAATAGTGCGTAAGGTCCATCAATATCCTACCCTAAGTTGGCAGACTGTAGACTCGAGGAATGGCTCTTTACTAATAGTATGTACCATTGATGAAGTTCATTTTGATGCGAATATCGTTATGGCGAATCGTTATACTCTCCTATGGTGAGATATGGTGTTTTCCCGGCATTTATGATAGACAGATTCATTTTGGAATATCAATCTGGTCAGGAGCGCTATCGTTCACCTTCACAACGCCTATTACTCTAAATACGCGATGTCGTTATTTATCGGTATACTCGTACACGCGATGAATTACGAATATTCTGCCACCATTCTTCATGTTTCGCCGGATGAAACTCAACACAACTTAAATCCTATCGCCACCAGGAAACATTCCGTGCTGGATCGCCAAAATGTGCGATCAGAATGAGATAAGAGAAAAATCGTGAAATGGTCAGCGATAACGCGAAACACAAAATTCGCGGTTACGGCTCCTGGCTTCAGGCGACGTTTAGATGATCAATCGTCCCAAGGGCTTCTCAATTGAGGCGTCGCGATTGATGTTTAAATATCGTATTCTAAAGAGCATTTCTAAATGACAAGGAATCAGGAGAAGGAATATTTTAATTTCCTGGGTTGTTTTGGCATATTTTATGTTCCCACAATTATCATACATTTTTACAACTGTATCCTTTGCTGATCAGATGACATTTTTATTCTCCAGTCGTATTTTTCACAAAGACCTGGAGGGATGAAAATATCACATTTATTTAATTATCGTTTCTTTAAAATTCTGATTCGTGAAAATATAATTATGGTTCCTCACAGAAGTCACGCATCGTACAAGTACGTATGCATATGTACCTGTATGATTGTGCGTGTGTGTGTATAGTATACTTCGCCATCCATATTCTGCTCACTATAACCCTCGTTGCTTCTTCCATCGCAAGTGATCTTGCTGCTCATAGAGAAAAATTCTAACACTTGTTCCAATTTATCTACCATAGTGTTATACGAGTACGTCAACCTTTTTTCGACTGCAGATCATTACCTCAATATTATTCTTGTTTGGCTTTAGGATGTACTTTTTCAGCCCTTTCCCAATTAAATTATACTATCCAAATTGATGGTTTGAGGCTCTACTCTGAAAACTAATGATCACTGAATAAATAAACTTGGTATTTTTTCACAAAAAAACTTCATAATACCATCCGCTTCGACGCATATGTGACAACCTGATGATGCTGTCTGTGCGTCGTGGTATTATGAATTGTTTTGCTATATTATCCAAGTCTAGTCTTCCATCTTCTTAGTAAGCATAACCATGTCGCTTGAAAATTGGAGCATGCTTATCCTTTCTTATTACATACATATAGGCTGTGTTTGTAACGCATATGGAGTGGATGAGAAGAGAGAGATGGGGAGGAGGAAGAATCTGGAATGACAGGAGGAGGTTAGCGTTCGCTTGCGTATGATGTATTTTGTAATGTATGATGAATTTTTAACCAGGAAACCAAAGGATTGCAGTTATTGTAGTGCACATACGAATCCAAGATATTCGGTGTGAAGATAAATCACAATAAAATGACAGTAAAGGTCGTCATGTTTTAAAATATGCAATATACATACTAGAGCAGGATGGTGTAAGTGAGCTCAAATGGGGTAGCGTACCAATTTTGGTAGGCGTTTTGAAGAAACTAGGAAACGGAAGTAATTATAACAAGAAACTGGATTGGTTAGGAAGAAGAGCTGACTTTAAAAACGAAGATATATAGTATATCAGAATACAATTACAATCTCGGTTTGATAAAAAGAAGTCGGATTAAGACTGCGTGGCGGAGCTGCAACAAAGAAGAACTTTTCACAACTTAGAAAGAATCTTGATTTGATTTCAAAGTTACTTATTCATTCCATACATGTTATAAATAGGCATAGTAAATATATATATATATATGTATATATATATATTATATATATATATATATAATACCATAATGGTAGTTAGCGCAGAGATGGTGCGGTGGTAGGAGGTGTAGGTGATCTTTAAGTTACTATTTAAAAAATTCACATCTCGTAATATGCCCTCGTGCAAACTCAAGTGCATTAAAGTTAGAAAAATTCAGTGAATTGAAAATATTGAAGTTATACTAGGATGCTGGAGGATCATTGTATAGTAGCAATATCATTTTTTTTAATGCGGAGGCGAATGTCATGTAGATGGTTGCCGTTTTACGTAGTCCAAGCGGAAGAATAGCGTATCAATCCCTTATTCTTAGGGCCCAGGAATTTTCAAAGTTTTATAGCATCTCTTTCCATTCATCATGTCGCGATAACCGCAGGTTCAGAACCCTATCCTGTTCGTCCGAGTGACGCAAATGATTGCGATCCTTGAAAAGACGCCATACTTTAAGGACCTGGGGGATGAAATGAAGAGACACTCGAGAGGAGCTTAACGGCTGTCGACTTGACCTTACTGTTTGCTCCACGATAGCCTTCACCGCTGCCTCGTAAAATTATTGGGTCACCCTGGACTAATTTCGTTTATCTTCTCTGGAGTCACAAGAATCGTTTTGCGCTCACATTCCTCACAGGCCGTGCGTGATTAAACATTTCTTCCTCTTCGCAGCTCCCCCACACTTCTCATCCACTCGGGGATCACTTAGTCCTGCTCTTCTAGACGCACATACCAGGACGCTCTCTATTAAAGGTGGTCTGTTTTCCGTTGTGACTCTCAGGTCTTCATTCAAGACGGCCTTAAATCCTCCCGATGAGCTGCGAAGGATGAAGTCCGAAGGCCTAAAATCTCCGATATCTGGAGAAAAGTTAAGCTGTTCTAATAAGCGAAAGTGTAATACCAAACTTAATTGATACTTCCAGGATACTGAAAGAAGTTCGAAGTAAAATGATTATCATTTTTAATTGTGGAAAGTAATCAGATGAATCCAATGATTAAAAAAGTGACTTAATTCTTTGTGTGCGATAAAATCATTGACCAATGATTGTTACATTTTAATAACGCCTAATTTTCATATATAAAATTTATATCGAAATGCTATTTTTTATCAGTCATGGCATTTTTCATAAGTTACATATGCATTCGAGTATTAATTCTTTGTAATTTATTTGGCCAGAAAATACTAACTTTGATATTTCAACGAAGATAAACATTTTGAGGGAAAAACCGGGAGAAACGCCCTTGGCCTACTCGCCGCTATTCTTTTAAAGGGAAATCGATCCAAGTTGGGTGGGCACCGAGAATGCTGCACTGAGCAATTGAACCTGTGAGATCACGTACAGTGTATGCAAGTTCACCAACGAATTTGCGAATAAATTTTGATAGTGAATTTATTTTTGCTTTTCAAACAAATGGAAAGTTTTGCACTTGATTAAAAATCATGCGCGAGACTTGAAATTAGTTGAAGCGAGGGCTTCAGTTTGAATCGACGCGCATATTTTTTTGAGCACGAATCACTTAAACGTGAGATAAATTTTCAAAAATTTTGCGAAAAGTATTATCAGTACTGACCAAATTGAATTGTCAAAAATAATCATATTGTATCTTTATCTAGAGCTGATGCTCTGAAATCGCCGTTAATATTTACGCCCAACGTAGCTTATCACCCTGATTTCAGTGTATGTCTAAACATTATTGGCCATATTTTGGGCACCTCTCTAGTCGCCTATATCTCAGCAGACGATGAGGCAGCTCTGCGCGTAAAAGGAGGCAACGTTGCATTCAACACATTTGAGTATATTTTCTGATTTCTGTTGTTCCCGTTAATAATAAACCGTACAAAGGTTACAAACAACAACTATGTTAAATCCATGAATGTGCTCGCGGGAATAGCTGGGGTGGGGGCGAGTTCAGGGAGCAATAGCGTATCATTACTCAGTGAGGATCTTCCCCATGGCCCATACAATGACACAAACAAGGTGGATGAAACGATTAGTCGTAGTTTGAATGACTGTACCGTGTTTCACCTTGAATTACGACGCAGGAACTGTTCTTCAGTGCGGTCGACTTGTTTCTGTGCCGGCCCTGATCCGCAGTAACAAGCCAGCGGGCCTCAACGGAACCCTAGACTGGGTAACATCCTCTCCCTTGGCCAACACCTATTACCGTTGGTGGACGAGGTCGGTAGCTGTCTGGAGCAAATGATCAACTTTCCCTCAGAAGCGAGCAGTAAATGTTTAGGCCAGGGGTTTCTTCCACCCCCATCGGTTTGATTATGACAGTGTTCTTACTTTTTAATTATTAATTATGAGACCTGACTTTTTCAAAATTTGTTTAACGGAATGCTTTCCGTATGCTCTGCGCCTTGCATATATGCGTAATTAAACAATTGCTACATTTCAATCTCGTGGTCCGTTCATATTACGTTTGCTCTGCTAGCAAACCGCCGCAAAATAGCGTAATAGTACTCACTGGTGCAATGATCGAGTTCAGTATCAGTGATAAGTCTGAGTACCAATTCAAATGAAAATTTCAACAACTCCCGCGTCCTAAAATCGATCTGCTGGTGTGTGAAGAACGGTAAGACGGATCTAGGCAAACATCTAAACTCTTCAAACCACGTCGATGCTATTTCGCAAGACTTCCCAGGCCGCTGCGGAAGTTTTAGGGATAAGTTATTACGCACAAAGGAGGCGATCTCTCATCTCGACGTGTGTACTCTTTCAGTCGCGTAAACAGCAGCTGACGAAGGAGAATGAATGGATGGAGGGTTGAGACGGGAACCGGAGGCCGATCTCCGCTCTCGATTGCTGTTTTTGTCGCCGCCCTATCCACTGCCTCGAAGAGTGACTCAAAAGTTTCCCATTGAGCGTCGGAGTGTATCGTCAATCCCTCACTAGAACTGTCAACTTGAAACGCAGAATCGCGGCCGCCGCTCAAAAGCCGTTCCCATCCCGTTAGTCTTTAATAACGTCGCATTTTCCGCGAAAAATTTCCTTCTTACGAAGTAATGAGTCTGACCCGGAGTGTGGGTAGCCTCTAAGCTGCCCAGACCCCGATCACCCCTTTTTTTCGTTATCGCGTGGCGAGAGAGAGAGAGAAGCTCCTTAGTAACACGGGTCGTGTAATATCGTACCAGCAAGGATTCGTCCTAATCGCAGGGTCAACTGGCTTATCTCAAGAGTTCGCGTCCCCTTTGGATGAAAGAGTTCATTGATATTCATTTCCGTAATAATCTCTCTCTGCCGGATTCAAAATTAGCTCGAGACTTCTGACCTCTCACGCCACTGGGTTGATAATCGGAAAATTACTGAGTAGCTTGGGGTATGAAACGGGAATCCCGTGCTTGCATAACCATTCCGTAATTTTTTGCTTCGTGCATGTTTTCGAGATCTCCGCTGATTGACTAGACTGAGCGACACTGCGCGTGTAGCAAGGATGTGAGAAATACGACACCCGTATTTCCGATCCGCCAATCGTTTGCAATAGTACGTGCTTCCACTGTTTGCTGCGGGAAACAGTCCTTAATGTACAGTATATGCACGTAAGAAGCCTTGCGAGTAGCCACACCCTGCAAGACAAATAAAGTGTGTGTGTGGCTCTGTGTGTCAATATTTAAATATTATTAACAGAGAAATTATATTAGTCAAATTCTGGACATAATTTTTAGAAGCATATTTAACATACATTTACATTACGTTATCTAAGTTTAAAATGCAAAACGACTGAGTATAATCGTAAGTGGAAAAATTTGCTGATAACATCAGAGGGTTCGGAAAAAAAATATATTTTCAACTTGTGTGTTTCAGGTAAAAATGACATTTTCATCATAGACGTTATTTGGCGCCTCTTAATTCACGTATGATTTCCCCTCATAACTCTTGGGACTTACAAGGTAAGAATGCGGCGAATGAAAAAAGGGCGGAATAAATGAATAATTATTTCACATCGATTTAAAACATAAAATGTGTAAGAATTAAACTAATCTAGAAAACGTAAAATATCGCGAAAGAATATCAAGTGACGTAATTCCCCGACAATTTTTTCCGCTCTCGAAAAATAATTGGGATTAAGATTGCAATAATTGGAATTGAATACCAAAATCACCTCTTGGGAAGTGAAATTTCCTGACACCCATTCAAATGCGTAGCCAGAGATCAATCGAAAGTGGTCGGTGTTGATGGACCGCCTGCTATTAAGGAGAAAAAGCACTTCGTTCCAGCGAAAGTGTTGTCATCAATTTCATCTTGGGAGACATAATTTGGTAACAAAGCCTTAGAATCCATTCTCAAAGAACTTAATTTTTTTATTGCAAGAGGTATCACGTGATGACACTCCTTCATGGTATGAAAATATGCTGTTCCACGGAACGGAATATTTATATGCGGAAAATGTTTTCAGACTTTTTTTCAATTTATTCGGAGAATATTTCTTTGTTTTGATATAGAATATCGATCTTTTGGTGCCATAAAACAATACCCCGTATCGAAATGACAAATAGAACTATTGGATACCGTGGAACCGTTTTCCTATTTACAGTATCTAAACCTCTAGTGCCATAAAATGATACTCTATATCTAAAGAAAAAACAAATATTCTTAAATATAGAACGGCAATTCTTTCTTCTTTTCACACCTTACATAAAAAGTAATATTTGGTTTTGAAACGGCGGAATCTAATCAAGACGTCATGCATCCGGGGTCAGGGCGAGGGCGATCGCTTCCCTTCTCCCATCCACCAACTAAAGTGCCTACATTAATCAATCATTCTCTTTTGTTGCTCGACTGCGAACTTAACAGAACGCCGACGTGATAAAATATCAATCTTATCTTCCCCAAAGGCGACCATCAAATATCCTTCCTGAGGATTCTAGGATAAACATGATTTCCTCCTTGTCCTTAACTGCCCTATTCTTTCTTCGTGCGCTACTACGTATGAGCTTGGAGTGGGCGCGCCATTTGAATGATTGGCGAAGGCGCGAAGAAATACAGCCAAATTACGGCGATTGCGGGCGTGAGGAATGGATGGTATTCACCCGCCTTCAAACGCGATAATGCGATATGAAACACCTAGCATGGAAATATATTCATCCGCAAGAAAGTACGGTTGTTAGAGATATGAGAGTGAAGAGATTGGGAACAAAAAGAAAAGGAAAACGGGGTAGTGTTGAGCGAAGAATGACGGAATCCGATTTCGACGTGAAATACGTGGGACACTCACATATGTAGTTTTGACGATTCGACGGCACGAAGAGGATATGTGCAGGGGGGTTAGGGGAGGAGAGGTAAGGGACGAATAGGAAACGGAAAAGGAGTTGGAAGGAGATATTTATTTATTTTAGAACATTATTCACATGCAGCAGTAGAGCCAATTTACAGTGAAAAATATAACAAACATGAAAGAGGACAAAAAAACAATAACAGCATAACAGATGTGTAGGCGGCTACTGGATGGATTATCGATTCAGTGGGATAAGAGTTAAGAGCCCAGGAGGTTTAAATGACTGTAGCACCCCGCGGGTTCTCCTCTATGCTACTTGCGGATTTATGAAGGGCTTCAATTAGAGAAGCAGTCATATAAAGAGTGGTCGTGGGAAGCAGAGTGGGTAGAGATGGGATAATCAGGGAAGATGGGAGATTTAGTGGAGTAGTGGTGGTTATTCATGCAGAGGGAAAGGGTGGGCCAGGTCAATAGTTACATGAGAGGCTATAAAATGTTTTTTAAGGTACAGATGGTAACGGGATGACTCATGGGTTGCGATATGGTAGTTAGGTGGGTGGCGGGTCTTAGAAGATGGCAGTATTTGCAGCGTGGGCGGTTGAATGGTGCGGAGAGTGGCGGAGAAGAGACAAGAGGGCCTCAGGTGGTCAAGAAGACTTGAAGATGTCTCGTAAGTTCCGATGAGCGTTTCGAGGGAAACTGAGGGACAATGTGGGAATAAAAGTGGTGTGGACTGACTGTTATACATATTGGGAAGAGTTGACGGATTTTGTTTAATTTTTTGGGTTCCAGGGAAGAAAGTGGTGATTAGGTTAGGGCATTTTGTGCCGTTTGGTCTGGGGACAAGAGTGCATTGGGTTTGATGGCTTGAGGATTATATTGTTTGATAGTTTTTCAGGGTATCCGAGTTTCCTGAGAGAGTCGTGTAGTTGGTCCATGTACGAGTATTTCTGTTGGGAGGGGGGCTTGTTGCCGAGACAGAGCCCAGAGACAGAGTGAGAAAGGGATGGAGCTTTTTGTATATGATGGGTGGCAGATCTTGAAGTGAAGGCATTGTTGGTTGTTGGTCGATTTAATGGGGACTGAAGTGTTACATTTATTGTTCTGGAGTTGAATGTCGATATCCTGGAAGGCAATATTAGAATCAGATACAGATAAAGAGAAAGATACGGAGGAGTTGAGAGAGGAAATGAAGTTTCGCGTTTGTGTCGTCGCCGAAGAGCGTTCTGTTTTGAAGATGGTATGACTGTATATAAGGACGTTGACCCAAGGCGAATGCTTTTTTACACTTAGAATGAAATTGTTGCATTGTAATACGCATTAGCGGATGATTCCGTTAAAAGTTACTGCAGCAGAATCTTCCGTATTTCATTGAATACATACACACACTAACTCCTTAAGCTGTAATAACAATAACAATTTCCCATTAGCAATTCTGAAATAGCTAATAATAACCAAAATATTAATTGGTCGTAGCTTACCGCTCACAAGGTAGGTTTTTTATTGGCTCCGCAAAGCTTTTTCACATTTTCGTGGATACCTTATGGACTAAACACCGCTACGATTCTAAGCCCTACTTACGGCGACACATACAGCTTGCAGTTTGAATTTCAGCGTGCTACTCGTATTAAAGCTTCCCCGGAGTGTAGCGATTGAAGATCCAAATCCACCGGGATTTATTCCGCGAGGATCCATTTTCTAGAACGACAGTTTCGTAGAAGACTTCTGACCTGAAGACGCTGACTGCAACGCCGGTGAAACTGTCATCCTAGTAATGTACCCACGCGGAAGAAATCCCGAAAAATGTGGATCTTCAGTTTGAATTTCAGTACAAAATTTTCAGCTGCACATACCCTCTATGTTTTCTTTCTTTAAGCCAGCCAAAATGCCCATTGTTTTCCTCCGCCTACTTCTCCTCCCGGAATTTCATTAATATCACGGTACTCAGCATCCCATTGCCTCTCAATATCTCTTCTGCCTTTTTTACATGCCTTCTTCGAGTTTTCTCCCGGCGACATTCCCTCTTCCTCAACCATCCCCCATCGCTTTCCTCTACGGAAACACAACAAAACTACTGCGCTATATACAAAATGGTATAAAATCAAGCAACATTATTACCCCGCTCACCTTAATTCATGCTTTCTTCCTCATAACTGTCCCCATAATGACGCCCTAAACCCAGATTTATTCTAATTTAAGCTTGCTCTGACGTTTAGACAAGCTTTCTCGTTTTAGTTGATAATGAGGTAGCCGCAAGTTATCTTCGGATAGGCATTAGAATTCTGTTTCATGTGGAAATATGATGTGAAAATACCTTCAATCGTTCCCATTTGGGGTAATCTCAAATGTTTCCACCGTCCAGTTGGCTGTCCCAGAGATCAATACAACGATTTATTTTTGGAATAATTTTATTGGTCTCTTAATATTTTTTTAAACCGACCCTCTAAAATTATATCCATCGTTTTCCGGGCAATGTGCGTCATAAGACGGGACCTGTAATGGCTGAATCATATTATAAAGAAAACCGGTTCTAAGAGCCAGCTCGAGCCGGGCAGGCGGTGTTTCTCAATTATAAGGCTAGCTAAGTAAAACTCAAACCCTGATGAATAAGTGTCGTGTAGCTAGCGACCAAGCCAAAGTCCTCTTTGCATTCATTATTGATGAGTTAGATGATGAGCACAAAGGAATGAAAATTGGCCTTTTTCGATATTTTTTCAATCCCACCATAGTCTCCCTTTCCCCTGAAGCATAAATAAAATTAAATGAAATAAAATTAAACTTAAGTAAAATACTTGCGTATATGGGTTGTCGCTCGATGACAGTGACGCAGGACAATTTTAAACCGCCCAAAATCTACAAAAAAATATGAAATTTCGCTGGGAGGTTGGTCGAAATTGGTGCCTACTCGAAAAGTAAGTAGTAAGTATTTAGTAGCAATAGCGTGCCTGTGATATTGTTGGCTCTCAGTCGCAGCTCGATTACAAGTATCCCCCAATCACAAACGTCTCTGTGCCGCTGGTCGATTGTCCGAGAAAACTAAAGTTGGGTAACTGCGCGCCTATTTGAATCGATTTCTGTGACCGTGGGGACTGAACAAACCTCACACCTCTGGAATAAAAAGATCTCCATTCTCCGTGATTACCATATTCAGTCAACGGCTTTCGTTGAAACCCTTTGGGAGCAAGGAAGATGAATTATCGGCCTGTTCGAATCGATTACGTGGTCATTCCAACGACGAAGATTGCAAAAGCGAAAACAAGCACTTCTCTTGCACACCACGAGCATCATCGCGTGCATCGTGTTCTTGTTTTTGTTGTAGCCGTGGTTTTTTCTCCCCTAACAACATTTCGCAACCCACGGGCTGCGGAATTTTCTCTCGTTTCCTTCTTAAGCCGATAGCTGTCTGTTAGTAGTCACGCTCTGCTTAACAAATGCGAACTATAAGTCTTAAAAAACCACAATGGGCAATAATAGCAAGGTAAGGCGTATTCACAACAGCGGAGCTAACCGAGAAAAATAATTACCTAAGGGAATGAAACAAGGCCTTCGTTTCAGGTTTGAACCGCTGCATTTGCCATTCCTCCTGCTGTCACATCTTGAATTATGTCCAAGGAAATAAAATATGCTGCATTTAGTGCAACAGAATACATGCTTTGCGTCAATAGTGACTCCCCTTCAAAGCCATTGGTGACTCGCTCACTACCCGCGTGCCATTAACACACTGCTTAGCGACCGTCTTTTTAACCATACATTATACTAATGTCGTTATCGAAATGATTACATTCGGAAAATGTTAATGGAATAATTGAGCAAGTGGCCAAGGTGCATGAGGAGAAGTCGACTTGCGAGAGAGCGAATCGCTTAGAGGTATTTCGAACTTTCATTGAAATGCGAACTAAATAAGAGATCTCACGAATTTATCCGTGCTGGTTTCATCATATTGTACTAAATATAAAAGTAAGAATCCTAGTTAAATTTCAGTCATTCAACATATCGATTTGCGGAATGGATAACACTGGTCCGTAAAGAAAATGGCGATTTCTAATCACTAGCTCAGGTACTCTGAAGATGACAAATAATTGCATTATATGCTCTGTTTGGTGGTGATCTGAACGGCCATTAATCGGTGTATATGAGATCCAGAATCACCACCAATTTTTGAAATTATCAGAATGAAATTTTTATATTTCAGTCGTTGGCTAATTTTCTGTGAAACCAACTCGTTTCTCGAAGTTTGGAAAGTTACTAATACTGATCATTTTCACCGTCGGAGTTGAGTACTACAATCTGCACGCGTTAGCTCAATATATTTTCATCTTTTTGAGACACAAGAATCGATGATATACCCAAATTAATTAGGTACGTAATAGCCGTCGTCAAGGGCGGTAAAGAAACATTTAATTTTGAGCGTAATTCTGTATGACTGTGAAACTTAGTCGTCCAGAGGGTAAGCGAATGTTGGAGACTTTTGATATGTGGGTATGGAGAAGAATGGAAAATAATATGGACGATAAGAAAAACAAAAGATTAAGTTATCGTTACGGTAAGGGAAGAGAGACGCCTGCTGGGAAAAATTCGAAGAAGGCAGGATAAGCGAATGCAGGAGATCCTGAGAAGCAATGGGAAGGTGAAGACTGTAATAAGGGGGGGATAATAATGATGGAAAAGCGAGGCCAAAGGAGGAGAGGAATACGCGCTTCTGGTGGGGTTAATAGGCTCAAAGTATGCTAAGCTAACTTATAAGTTATTTTAAAATGTCGAAAGAGATTTAAGGATATTTTGTGTCATGTTAGTCAGGGTTGATGAGCACAGTAATGGTTAGTTCCCGGGTCCATCGAAAATATAACAAATTGCGGTAGACAACTGCTAGTAAATACTTATCATGCCCAGTAGGGAATCTTCGGGAACATGGGTCGCGCGCTCTCGCTTCGTAAACCCTTCGATCAACAAGATGCAAATCACTTTTTTATTTAGCCACCACGCTCTAAGGGTGTGCTCTCCTCTTACGCTCCGAAGTGACAGCTCATCGGATTCCGCTCTTTCATCCTTGGATTGGAGCGTTTGGTGCACGAATCAACAGCTTCGTCACTCAATACTTGCTTCTGCCTGGTGCGAGTGATGCAGGGATACATATTCGTTTCAGAGAGTCAAAAAAGTCTCATCTTCTCCTTCATGATGTCCTCCTCACGCAAACAACTTATTTTTGATCCACCCCTTTCAAAAGCATTAGCGATTCCAGGGGGGGGGGTACAAGGGGCTATGGCAACTCCTGAGACGCCTTCCATATAAAACGTGCTATTTCCTTTATTCGGTTCCAAGAAATCGTTTAAAATAATCGAGCAAACAAAAACTGAATAATTTGGTTTTGACAAAGCATATATTTCAGTTAATACCCACTGATTTCGTGTTCCCTTCAACTTTCCAGCCCCTCATCATTGAACTCTTGGAAAGGTACACATTCGAATTTAGCGCTGACACGGAAGGAATGATACTGTTGTCGCATTACATTAGTCGACATAGAGATAAGGACAATTGACAGCAGAACCGATCGATGTAAGCAATGATTTTTCCCTCGAACAATCGGAGACTACATCAGTAGGAAAGATAATTTACGACAAATCAATCAATAATTACTATAATACCTGTAGTTCGTGACCGAACACCCCTGCCATACTCTCTCTTGACGGCTTGTAGGGAAAGGTAAGGTGTAGGTGAACACTATGGGTCAGGATCAAGGGCCAAACCAAAAAACCTAAATCCGCCCCTGGTGAAAAGACATCGTGAGCATCCCTCACCGGTTCTTCACGCAGAGCCGTCGGAGTTATAAAAAAGATCGGTGGATATATTTCACGTGCGTTCCCGCGAGACTCGGAACGGTGACAATGCTCTTCGCTTGGCTTCAAACGAGAATCGGATCACGCTCTAAAGTGACGATTACACGTATGAATGAGTCCAATCGTCTCCTGGAAAGACTACACAGGCCAACAGTGGTTTTGGTGCCGGAGCTTTTAATGTTGATTTAAAGAACAATTGGGGTGCTGAATCTAATTATGGCACTAGTTTTTTCCTATCAGCTATAGTTTTCAAGATATAGATATGTTGTCACTTACGTAAAAAAATCTTCTACATGATGATATGGGAATATTATATTAATAATTATTAATATAATATTCCCATATATTAGTCTATTAATAGCTATTACAAGTGTCACACCCACTCCCTTACGAGGTCACTATCTCTCACAGACGAGTGTAGCCTCCGTTCTAGTCTACTATATTTAGCTATGACATACCACACAGTTTACCCAGGAAGAGTTTCACTTAGAGTTATTTAAGCTATTTGAAGTAAATAAATAATTGAAAGTTATTTTGAATTAGTGGCACACGGGCAAACTTCTGGAGAAGATGGCGACGGGATAAAAAATAAACACATAATTGTAATTAGAAAAAAGCATGTTCTGTAATACTAAAAGTGAAATCAATCACGAGTGAAATACATAAACCGTATCTTCGAAAATCGGTATATTTTATGAGTTCTGTACCTGTTTGTATAAATGCATAAGTGATATTTCCATGAAAGCTTGTTAGTCCATTAGGAGAAAGGGCTGTTCATGTGCCACAAAACTTTCTGTCCACCATAGGGATTTTAACAGTGATCACACACACACACATTCTTTAGGTCATCGACACAGCTGATGTCCAAAGATTATCAAATTTACCAACCTTTCGCAAATCAACCTACCAAAAATATATGATGAATACGTACTTATAAACAGAAATACCAACCAGAGTGCGTCGTAATTAAAGGGAATCGCTCACTCCCTTCAACAGAGGTGGCGGACTACTACGATATACTCCAGTGTGAGAACATAATGGACTTAACGCTCTCCCGCTTTAAGCCCTTGAAAATAATACTCAATTACTAATTCACTGGGCAACAGAAAGTGTGACAAAATAGTTGGTATTGTCAGTTCACGAAGTTCAAAATCGACGCTAATGGGCCAATTAGGGGCCTTAACACAATATGATCAGTTAGAGCGTCAGTTTTTCACAGGAGCAAGTATTCAATAGTTTTTTCCCTAAATTAATCATGAAATCTCTATTTTTATTTAGTATCTCCCTGTAATTAATCTTATTCATTTTTTATATTAGCACATTTCCACCTCTTCCAAAAGTCTCGAAACCGTTCGCGCGGGTGCCCATGCTTCACTGCCTTGGAAAATCAGATGCAATATCTCAAGTGGTATTCCTGCCTCATAGTTGTCGAATTTTTCCATTTTTCTACACTTTGCGGGTCTAATCTTACGTTAGCCTTCATCATCGCGGGTTATAAATCCGAGGATGAAAATACGACAGTTCCCCCAACTATATTTTTCCCTTCCGATCTCTTAATTCCCTAACAACTCCTTCCATTGGTATTTTCCATTACGTGCGTCTCTTCTTTGGTCTTCCTCAGGAGTGTGTGTCCTCCCTCTTATGTTTCCTTCAATTATGGCCTTCAGTAAGCTATCGTGCCTCAGAACAAGCCCAATCATTTCCCCTATTATTCTTGTAATCATCCTTCTTAGGCTTCTCTCTTCACCCTCTCCTCGAAGTGCTTCATTTGTTACTCTTGTCTCTCCAATTTAATGTCAACACGCTTCTATAGCACCAAATTCAACCTTCTTTTCTCTGCTACACCATGTCTCATGTCCGTATGGAAGAAGATTTCCTGTATTTTTTATTTATTGTTTTTATCGGATAAGGCCCGGGGAATTCCATTCCCCCGGCTTAGTACTGGGTGAACTCCATCATCACCTACCAAACCGACCTTTAGGTTGATTGCTGTGTTTCTAGTTTATCATCGGATTCATAAGTTTATGATTTATTAATCGCTTTCTTACGTCTATTCTTGCTCTATTTGCCGGTAGAAGTTGTATCTGATAGTACGTCTATTGATCTTACTACCTAAAAACCTAAACTCTTTCACTTGTTCCCAGGGGTCTTTTCCTCGTCTTACTTGAGAGATTTTTCTCCTCTACTTATACTGCAGACTTTAGTTTTAATCTATTGACAAGCTGTACTTTCCTCAATATTTACCACATAACCCAACATCCTCTTTGAATATTCTGCCTTAGCAGCCAATATTGGCATTAACACATAAGTTATAGGCACTAGCAGAAAAACTTGCCCAAATTTTATCTGTAATTTTTCTTTTGTTATTGCTTTTTCAGTGTATTTACTGAAGACGACGGGGTAGTCATTCAGCACTACAGTTCAATTGGCTACTCGCATCTCTTCCTTCAAGTTCCATCCGTGGACCTTTCCTTTGTCACTGGTAAATTCCCTTATTCATTTTGTTTCAGTTAACAGTAATATAATCACATATTTTTAATTAAAAAAACTGAACTTAAGTTTTAATTGAGCACATTCATTATTGCAATAAGTAAATAGAAATGAATCTTATGCATATTTGCATACATGTGCTAATGTATATTTGAAAATACACAGGTGGCCTGAAAAGTTTCCGACATAACAAAGGTACAAGACATTTTTTCTCAAATTTTTTAGGTCGGAAACTTTTCAGACCACCCACGTATTTAAGCATAAGTGCACATTTATACAAAAGGCCGATTCTCTAAAATCCCACGCCAAAGGCCCTCGTGGCAACTTGCGTGGTATTTTTTAGGCATAGAGAACTTTAAATATCTATCTAGGAACAATACGTGAAGATTCCGTTTCCTGTTACCGCAACTGTATGCAGCGATAACCTGTTTTATTTTAATTTATTTTCGAGGGCTGTTTGATCGGAATGCACGAGAAATGATACATATCATAATGAGCAGAAATATGATTAATAAAGGACCCGATCAATATTAATAGGAAACCTTATTATTTTGATTAATTTCGAAGCAATTTAAAGTACCTATACCTGATTTTACCGTGTGGCTGCTGAAGATATTTATGTTTTTCTAAGTCGTTGAAGGAACTCAATGTTTACTTAGGGGGTTTTCCAGTGTGACTGGTCATGGAGCACCGTTGTGGCTCCTTTCCCTTGCGTAACAACTGGCACATTCGGGAGCAAAGCAAAGCTGCGAGGCAAGAGGCTCACTGAGTCATAACGTGTGCTCCACACCCGGGCAAGCCGGAAAGTCGTCGGGTCGCTGCGAAAGCCCAACTTTCAAGGAACTCATTAGGCGTGGTCGTTTAAGCGGGTTCGTTTCTTAGATATTAGCTAGGAGTCTGTGGCTCTTGCATGGAGAAAACATTCCGAAAACATTCACGAAAACATTCCGCCGCCGTCATACGCAGATGATCCGTGAGGTACATCTGCGTAAGCGGAGCACCAGGCATCACACGAATCGAACATTGGTGTTAATCTCTAGGGATTGGATAATTCGATTGATACATTCGTCCAGCAGCGTGGCGATCGCCTCCTCGGTGACCCAAGGTTACCAGGTCATGGTTCTAGAGGGAGCTTTTGAGGTTTCTGCGAAAAGTTGTAAGAATCCCGTCGAAGAAGAGGAAAAAACCTTTAATGGAGTATCTCACGTTTGGCACATAGTCTCTGTATTGCTAATTGAACAGTTTTTTCCCAAGATGTTTCTCGGCGATGGACGTGAGGATACATCCATAGATCAACACCAAAACACATACGGTCTTCCTCCAAGTCTGTACGGAATACATATAATGTTCGCTGAAATCCTGTTGCGTTGCCTACCATTAAATGACACTCAGTGGCTCAGCGAGGCACAAAATGCTCTTTAAGCATTTAATGTTAATTCTTCTTTATCGTTTAGAGACAAAATAATTAAGATTACGGTTGTCGCAATCTCAAGTAATTTGGCTTTTAGTGAAACCTCTACACGTTTCTGTACTTAAGATAAATCATAGGTTACTACTCTTTTTGTCTCGTGAATAAATGCCGTATTTTAATGGTCGTTGTGGGAATTTTTAGTGTGGCTAGAGATGAATCCGACCGTCAATCATATCATATTGACAACTTGCTAAGTACTGTTACCGAAATAGTGCCGATGTAATGACTGAAAAATGGTCAAAATTCATTTCAAAACAATGGCGCATAAGAAACCCCTAAATTTAAACGTAGATTATTAATTAACTTAACCGGGAAGATAACTAATTGAATGCGCTGTAACTTAAATGTGGATGAAAACCACGGAATGCTCTGCTTTGCCGCCTTTCCTCTTTCATAGCTGCGCAGGTAGCAGCAATCAACTTAAACCTTCCATGGTCTATTCCCTTCTCAGGTAATATGACGCCGTGATCAATATTGAGTCAGCGGAGGAGACTATTTCGGATTATTTTGCAGATAAGGCGTCTTATCACGTGGAATATACGACGCAAGTGATCCTAAAACTCTTCAGATCGAGTGGACCTTGCTTGCTATGAAGTCACGAAATTATCTCCTCTATATATTTATATCCTGCATCTGTATATGCATTTACTTCCGGGGTTTGCTTGTGCAGAGCGTGTTGTAGGGAGCAGCAATATCTTTCGGATAAGAATCATTTCGTATGAAATGAATTAAAAATTAATCTGACTAATGAGGTGGGTAATTTCAAATACACAATATTTCAAGAATTTGTGAGAAGAGCCACCCTTAAAAGAGATTACAGGGGGCTGCTAAGAAGGCAACTACGCTTAAGTAGTTCAGCGGGTTATTTTCCAAAAATAACGACGTTGTTTCCTAAGCCATTCGCCTGGAATTTGTAGCCTTTCCATGGGAATACGGAATGCTGAAACGGATATTATGTTTTCCGTAATCTCCGCAGGCTAGAGCTTTTCTCTTCTATATATGAGGCCATGCGGGAATGAGAAAATCCCAGATGTCACGAAAAGCGCTATTTCCAAATATCGCCTTACAATAAGCGATTGAATACAGTAAATGAATGCATGATTGGTTGTAACAAGAGTTGAATTTGATATCATATTAAGTATTTTTTTAATAAATGGTCATCACTAATTTAAAAGTGCCTAAAAAATAAAGGAGAAGCAAAATAATTCGAAGAGGGTTTGCATCAGTTATTGATTAAAAATATATGTATGGGGAGTTTCTTTTATTTGCACAAGCGTAGTTAACCAGAACACCGTTGAACACTCCCTCTCCAAGCAGTAATGTAACGTTATTAGTCTACACTTTCATAATGAGCTGCCACGGGCCCATTTAGCTGGGAGAAATACTTGTGCAAAAAGTTTGAGACGCAGCAGCCTACGCGTGATTACGGTTTACTGATGAATATGTTAAAATACGAGTACACGATTAAATGCCGACAGGTAATACGAATATGAAGGAGGGAAAATGAGGATAACTAGGAATCATCTATATTCAGTTGTTAACATTTCGTTTTAGAAATATAACTTGTGAAAACAGATGGAAAGTAATTTGAAGATCGAGGTTTGAAACAAGTCGAATTATTTTTAAAAAAATCGAATTTTCATGTACCCAAAGTGTATTTCTTTTAGCATTAATGTTTTAAATATCAACATATCTGAAACAGGGGAGATACGTATAACGCTGAGCGGAGTTGAAGTGAAAGATCACTTTTGAGGTTAAAAGTGAAACTTATGCAACAATAGAATGTATTGTTGTTTACCCGACAGAATTTTTCAAATAACAATAATAATAACTAAGAATAATTGATTTTTTGGTCCAGACGAGGCCTCAGAAGTTTAATGTTCGTTGATATTATTATGGAAAATGTGATATGTCCATTGACACTGCAAGATTAGGTTTAGTGTTATGTTTTTTTTATGTTCCGTAATTACTTTGACTATGTTAACAGGGAAATTAGAACTTGAACAAGTGGAAGAGTTTTGCTATTTAGACTACGATAGTATAAGCATACTTATTTAGAATAGCACCAGCCAGATAAGATGGCTTTCAACTCGGTTAAACGACTACTAACGGTAAATAGAACTCATGAGGAAGATTAAAGAAGCGGTTTGTGAAAACTTACATTTGGAGTTTACTAAATACCCTGCGGCGAGGAACTAGTAGGATAAAGGAAACAATGTGGAAAGAACAGTGCGAGGAAATACATAGTTTACAGAGACGACAAAATGGGCGCGGTAAGCAGAAAGGTGAAGGAACTGTCATGATGAAGGAATGGATATTTCGTTTACACTATTAAGATGTAACGGGTAAAATATTTATCACAGAAGGAGAGATTCTGACAGAATGGACAGAATATTTACACGAATTATACAATAAAAATATTATAGACAAGGGAGTTCTGATAAGGAAGCAAATATGTTGATAAGGATAGCTTAGGACTAGGAATGCTTGATTGGGGGATAGAAGGCCATTAACGGAAATGTAATTGAGAAGGCTGTGGGAATGCATAAAAGTCTTGCAGAAATACTTAAAAATTTAGGAAAACGGGGAACGAAGAAAAAATGGGAAAATCAGTAATATCTGACGGCGATAGGAATGTAGGTTTGATTTCACACGCTGCAAAAGTATTACTTATGGCTATCAAAAATAAGACGGAGAAGATAAGTTTGGGTTTGGAATGGCTCGGGGTACGCGTGATGTAACAGCAGTAATGAGGCTACTATTCGAAAGGAGCTTAGGGTAAAACCAAGACACTTCGTAGATTTTGAGAAGGCATTTAACAGTGTAAAGTGGGAACAATTAATAACCTAAGTTAAAGGGGACGATTTTCTTTTGATGTTAAAAAAAATAATTTTATTCTGGAAGAGAAGCCCGAGAAGCGAAATCGATTTTTAGAATTCTTTGTAAGTTTGAAAGAATATTTAAAGATTGAATTAAAAATTTGAAAACTTTCTGAGAGAATCATCACTTCTCTACTTAAAGTTTATAATTTCAATGAAAAACTCTCCCTTCTATTTGGCTCACGGTTATTTCACTGAGAGCCGAACAAGTATGGACAATGTGTCAAGATGAGGAAGGAGAAATACCATTTGGGTGCAGCAGTGACGTGTTCTATGGCCATACCTTTTTTCTAGAAAAGGAGTGCGTCCCTGGGAGAAATCTGGTTTTCTGTTGTGGGGGCTTTTCAGGGCGCGTTTGCCCCTGGGATTCCGATTAGGCACATTTTGGTTTTCATCAAAATTAGCACGGATCTAATTATCATATTTTACACATCACTCATACCCAAGGCAGTACCTGGGTCAGCAGGCGAGTACATATCTTATCTAACAAATCTGGATTAGCCAATTAATATTACAAGTTCATTATATATATCCGATTACGTTAAGTCATGACCTTAGCAACTATGAATCTGTATAGAAAATTGCAGCATCACGTCACATTTGTCACCATACAACTAACAGAACACAACCTATGAATGATAATAATAATTATTATTGTATCTCTTCATATTTTTTTCGTTTATTATCTTTTATGTTAAGGCCTGCGAAAACGTATGCGGAGTCTCCGTGTAAAACATACTATGAATGTAAGTCTAAGGGTTGGACTGAGGAAACGAAATAAAATTATGGGGAAAGGCCAGCCAAAATCCGCATAGAAATGGAATACGATGGCAATCTAAGGGGGCAAACACGTGGAAGAGTGTAATTCTCTCCTAGGATAGCGATCCATGCAGGAAATCCCCGTGGGAAGATTGGGAACAGATGTTTATATACACGCATTTTATGGTTCAGAAATGCTGATTCACCAATATTAAATGTAATGTATCTCCACGGGCTCTAACAAACTCATCCGTGTAATACGAATGTTTTAAGTCAACATTTACTTTTCTCAGGTATTCTTCATTCATAAATGCCAAAGTCACCTGCTTCATTTTTCCTTTAAAATTTTTCCTGATAAAAATTTCTCATATTTTGCTCATTATCGTTTATTTTTTGTTTCCGAGGACATGCCCAAAAACAGCATACACCAAATATACAATAACGGAAAATGGTCGAATGCGAGTGAACCTAATTTTCCAACAGCAAAAATCATCACGTAATGAAAATAAACAGGAAATAGATAAGACCACCTAAAATGAAACAGTACACTACTTATGTGGCATGTTAACATTTGTCCTGGACGAACGATCAGAGAATTTCCCTTGTTTATCACACAACAGGATAAAACCCGTTAGATCCTCGAAAAATATAGGCAAGATTGGATAAGTGGAAGTATCACGATTTTAACACTGCTTTAATGGAAAACACTATATAAAGTCGATGGGCATGAATCTTCGGGGAAATTAATGCAACTAAGCAGAATAAACGAAAAGAAGGAAGCCTATAATCCTCGCACAATAATGGTTTTCAACAGAAGAAAGGATTCGTCAAAAACAAACATTGGTACAAGAAGTCCATTATCCATTGTCTTTGAGGAGATAAGGCATGAGGGTAAAGGCAAAGGAAATTGCCGTTTCTCTTGGGATATGAAGAATCATCGAGGAGATCAATGAAGGAAGATTGGGATAAACCACCAATGAAGGTTTGGTAATTACGAGACGGTTGTCACCTGCCTTTCAAGTGTTCTTCTGCAAATTTTATTTATAAAGTATTACTTATATTTACTATGATATGTAAGGTAAGATGAATGATGGTAAGATATCATTCTTATTAGAGAGATTTTTAAGGAACAGGACATTCAGAGAAAGATTTGGCCAAAATTAACCACAAAATGGTAAATAGATGCCACCGTTTAAAGTTATATCTACACTTATTAATAAATTTTCCCAAAGACACTGAGGACAGCCATCAAAATGAAGTCACGAGTGTAAAAAAATGGTTAAACTGAAATCACAGAAGCCAAAAGGAAGATTAAGTCGCTTGGTATATAGATTTTCCATAATCTCAAGTCATTATTTAAGAGCCTGAATCAGAAAACACTCAACAGTAAGTAATAAAAGGAATCCTGAATGTTCTTTATTGTATTTCTTAATTTTTAACATCTGATGACGCCTTCATCGATAATATGCGATGCCGTTAACTTTTTCGTGGCATCGCTAACCTTCACTATAGCCTCATTAACGATAGTTACCGCTTGAAGGTAAATCGGTATGTTTACAAATGAAAGAGAAAGTAATTCTAATTTTTTTGAGTTTTGGAAGCTAATGATCCCATTGGCGCCCCACCTCAGAAAATGTTCTGAAGTTGAGTTGGGATGACTGGAGCTCAGTTTTAGTGGCAACGATGAGCTCGGCTTCGTTTTGCTTATGTAGGGGCCGAATTCTTAGTGAACCAGAAGATTTATAAGGGTCAATGGTTTTCGTTTTCAGCAGGAAATTTATTCTGCTACGTGAACTTTCAATTTCGGGGATCAATTGGAGGATCTCATCAGGTAGACTATCGGACATATTCGGTGTGAATTTGTTGAAAACGCTTTGAAAAAACGAGCCTACTGTTTTTTTATACTTTTCTAAGCTGCTGGTTATATTTTTGGTCTTCATCGTTTTTAGTGAGTTAACTGCTGACTTACTTCTTCCTGAAATGACTCTGCGCAGCGCAATGTAGTTATATAGTATTTGTAAAATGATGCAAAATAACCTTGGAAGCGGAATTATAGATCATTACGAAAAACTAGATTTAGGATCGCTCCCGGATGGTAGGTTGGTTACATTAGATGTTTAATCTTATATATCCCGGTCTTATTTTTTTATAATTGTAATAATGGATCATCATACTAATCCTGCTTTATAACGGTGGAGTGATCACTGAAAAAAACATTAGAGAGATTAAGTTTAAGAAACTTACATTTTAAACTCGACAGGTTTAAAATGTCATTTTCCCACGAAATGTCAGGGATAAGGATTAATACCAATGGTGGCGGTCTGTTGTTTTATTGTGGAGGACAACGAGTATTTACGATTCGAATGGGATATATTGCAAAACGGATAGGTTGAATATGTTTTATACGAGAACAATACGAGAAACAATTAGCTGCAACCCACATCACCTAGAGAGTTAACAGAATCATTAGGCATTATAAACTGCATAATTTATTTTTTTGTGTAGCAACAGATAATAATTTATCCTAACACCTAGCAGCTATTTTTAGGGCGTCATGCTTATATTTTCGCAGTTTCTTACGTATTCGGAACTAATTTTTTCCATGCTTAAAATACTAGATTTATTTAGGGTTCGCAAGCATATTCATTGTTTTCAAGAGTTATGTACCATTGTACATGGCGTTTCAGTGGGTAGAGCGTTGAACTGATCATCAGAGGGTCCGGGTTCAATTGATTCTTGGGTACGCCACTGGGCACCTTCAACTTCACCCAAGCAGTACCAGATTTTCCTGGGAAACCATGAGCGTCTCAGAAAAGGAACTGCCTCCTCTATCCAAACGTGTGAGTTTCACACGCCGTTGGCCTTAGTATTGGGTGAACACTACAATCACCTATAAAACCGACCTTCGGATTGATAGGTGAGTGTAGTGGTAAGGGTTTTCTTCTCCACGAATTTCAAACGCGTAATGTTTCTTTGCCTTATTTTATAGAAATATTTGGTAATTCATTCAAATTATTTATTGGAAACGTAGGAAATGTTCGGTAAAAGACTTGTAGTGACCGACATTGAGGAAAGGATGCCTAATACATTGGTGCCAATCCAGGGTGGGAGTGTACCACTTTTAAATGCTGGTCAGTAAGGCACATTGATACGTGTATCATTCGACTTGCAGAGCTCACTCGAACGTTCGAGCAGACGCATTCCGAGGCGATTCGTTGGTATTATTACTACAATTAATTTACTTGGTTGAAAATGAGATTTTGAAAATAAGTAACATGGCTGAAAATTTTACATCCACTATAAGTACAAGTATTGGCACCTTCTTGGTGACGATGAACCAAATCTAAAAAAAATAATTATCATGCGCCTTTGTTCTAAAAATCTACTGATAAACCGAGTATGGAATATCAAATCAAAATTCTAGCATTACAGTTTCATGACTGATTAGTGAAACCAAACGTGCTCTCTCAATAACCTAGATGTGAAGGGAAGGAAGGAAGGCTGATGCAGACGAGAAGTGAATAAACAAACTCCAGTGGTTCCTTTTACGAAGGCAGAAAGAAGTTGACCGCGAGAGCAGGAATAAAATTACTCTAATCAAATGGAGTAGAAAGCATTCAAGCGGAATGGTTGAGCACACTTTTTTATTTTGTTGTTTGGAGTCATCTACGTGATAAGGAATGTTGTTGATAATCTCCCGATGGATAAACGTCGATATCTTGGCTGAAAGATGGCTGAATAAGCACCGTTGAGAGCAACAGAGTCAATTTTGACACAGACAAGGCTCGGATTTTTTATCTCGAAACAAGTAGTAGTCTTTCTCAGAAGTGTTACGTCTTGGCATTTTCATATGCTCACGCCTTAATCGCCCATTCCTTTTGATCGCGCCATGGCATCTGCTTTCCATTCGTGGCTGAATCTGCACCGAACTTTATAGCTTCTGACTTCGTTACACTTTCATGAAATCGAGGCCTTCGTATTTTTTTATACATAATTATCACACTCTAAGACCGTTTTCACCCGGGAAAGGCATCATCTTCTACCACTTTCATTTTAATAAGCCATTAAAGAGAAACCGGCGTCAGTGTCTACAAATAAAACTGTGGACAACTATGAAGCACCCATCATCCTTCACTGAAAATCTGCCAGTAACCCCAGAGTTACACCTGAAATCACGAAAGATAAATGAAAGTAGAAAAACTTTGTTACAATCCACCACTTTATTTTCGATTTAACTAGTTTCGACGCTACGGCGTCATCCTCAGGTACACGTACCTGAGGATGACGCCGTAGCGTCGAAACTAGTAGTATCGAAAATAAAGTGGTGGATTGTAACAAAGTTTTTCTACTTTCATTTATTAAAATGAACTTCCACAAAGTTGAGGCTGAAACTATTGAGATGATCACGAAAGATATTCTTTCCACATCATTTAAAGCGATTAAAACTTCCTACGCTCTGGTGAAAGCGCTTCCTTTGTTTCCGATGTTTCATTTTGCGCCTCAAGCGGAAGACGTTAATTAAAAAGTATATAGGAAAGAGCCAATTGGACGCTCGACTCTCGTTTTATTTCGTGCCCAGAGGGAATTCAGAAGTTAGTTTTTTTAGCGGGAAAAACGGTTTCGTAAAGTCCTTTCACTTAAGTCGATCGCTAGTCATTCCATAAACACCTCTTTAAGTGTATTGAGTCGAATTTCTAACGGTAAATCTCCAAATAAAAGAATATTATTAGTTTCAATCATCTGAAATATTCGCAGGATTTTGACTTAATTTTGCTTGTGCTATAATTAGGAATAAATTAATGTTCATAATTACTTTTTAGAATAATGTTTATGTTATGATAGTTGAAAACTACTAACCAGAGTGACCTATCGATTATCCTTTCTTGTGGATCTTTGACATAAGACTCATAATGAATAAAATTTTATGAATCTCTGCCAATTTTCAATTTTAATGATAATCCCTCAAGCATTAATTCCTAAAAAGTTTCCCTTTTATTGCAAGATGTGCCTTATAATTTTATTTCTAGAACCGTAATAGTTCACCACAGTGATAATGAAGCGGTGGTGGAAATTTAGCGCGAGTACTTCGATTAACTAAAAGCTTTACACCTAGAAGTTAGTTAATTCATATAATGCCTGTACTGTTTCCCTAAGTTTGACTTGACGAATTCGTTGATAATAAAGAGAGCACTATGTATGTCCTTGCCAAATAGTTTTCAAACATGAATTGTTATTCGTCTTTATTCGAATAAATAAGGAAATTATTTCGGCTCCCTCTATGGACACACATGATTTTGCCTCGTGTGTCACCGTCACTTATCGGTAGGAGGAGTGCTAATAAGGACTTTTGGCGTCTCGTCAGCCGCATATCCTAAGTCCAAAAACAGAACTGCATTCTTCTAGAAACAACCATAATTAAATTACAACATTAGTAGCTGTAGGAAGATAAAAACAATCAAAGGACCAGTCTTGACTGTAAGTGTCGAAGGCGTCCATCTGATCACGAGAACTGCACTGGTGAAAGAGGTTGATTAATTTATCATTTCTAAACGCAACGTAGCGAATTCGGCAAGGGATGAAAGGATTGAATTTGTTTGACAGCTATCGCAAATTAAGTGTTCCTCTTTTTGGATCTTAAAGTGATTTCTGAACTATTTTGCAATCGTATAAAATGGAATAAAAGCAACTTTCGCCTCGATTGTACCGGTGGACACACGACACACAATTCACATTTTCACAATCATAACGAATAACTTTTTCGCGTCGTATAAGAACTGCGCAAGAAGGTAACGTATGAGACGTGATGAACGAATGAGTAACCACTACTAAAAGTCACTGTCTCATAGTAGAGCTTTAAATGTAGTATATCCCGATGGCAAGATCATAAGCAGCCGCAGACAAGAGCGACGCGAGGAACCGGCAAAGAAAGATTCCCGCCCTCCCTCACTCCATTCGAGGTTGCGCGCGACGTGAGCATTCTTGTATATATAAATGATGTACCTGTATCGATCGAACTTGGCGAAGCGCCTCCAATCCGCCGGGCGGCTGCGATACGATTCCATGAGCCGGCGCACTTGGTCCACGTCGACGCGATCCGCGGAGAAGACATCGTGGAGGGCGGAGATGAGACCTTCGAAAGACAGGCCGCCGACGCCGTCCTCGACCTTCCCCAGGGGCGCGGACGACGAGGCCGCCGCCGGTTGGTGATCGACCCTCAACATGCCTCTTCTTCCTCGAAGCCGGATGGCACCGCTCCTATACCCCTCTTCCGCCGCCCAGAATACTCACACCCACGTCCACGTGGCGGACGTCAGCCGTCTAGTTCAGATGGCAGACGGGTCACCTTCGAGACCTTGCCTACTGGCCGGGCGTTCGCTCTCGTGTGAGCGTGTATTGTTTGGCGCGTCTGCCTGTTTTTTTCGTCGCTGGGAGCGACTTGAACGGCTGGGCTGTGTGTGGTGGACGAGGAACGAGCGAATCGATATCTCGAACGGGAGTAGGGCTGGCGGAATGCAGCTGGGATAGGTCCGTAGGGTGGGGGAGAGGAGCGAGAGAGCGGGCTCCCGGTGCCGGTGGTGATGGGTAGGGGCCCTTTTCGAGTCGGGGACTCGGCTAGCGAGTGGAATGGTGGGGAAAAGGGGGTGGACGGGTGAATAGTTTTCGGGGGACGAGAGATAATAGAGAGCTCGAGAAAGTCGTTGCTTCGTCCCACGTTCGCCGTAGCCCACGAAACCTCTTCGAAAAACAATAATCACTACACACCACCGAGGCTCGTCGGGCAGTCTTCACTAACTAACAGGGGCACCACGCGACCTGGTGCTTATATATATGAGTGTGCGTGTGCGGTTGTGAGGTGGGGGAGGGGGGGATGGAGGAGGGCCGGTACGGCGGGTGTGCGCGCGCTGTGAGAATCGCGGATTTTTCCCTCCGAAACGTCGGCTGAGGAGTCTCGGCCAAAGAGTTCTCCGGGGAGGTCGGGGCGGGAAGATGGGCGGAGGGGATCAGTAGGGGTTTTTGTGTTGGTAGGGGTGGATGAATAAAAAGGGTGGAGGAATGAGAGAGAATACCGAGGGAGTGGGCGGGTCTGGTTAGGGCGCGCGGGGAGGGGAGGAGAGGCAAGAGGTGATAGCAAAATGAGTGGGGCTGGGAGTGGAAGGGGAAGGACGGGGACGTGCAGTGTGACTAACAACACCCGGTTAAGGGGGTGGGGGATCCAGGAGGAGGGGCGCAGGGGAGTGATGGAAGTTGCAGCGAGGGGAGTGAGAGGGTCGTGGGGTTGTGTCCGGGGAAAAGGGGTAAGTGAGAGGAGGACGGATGCAGGAAGGAAGAGTGGGAGGGGAGGATGAGAGAGATTGAGATTTCGGAAGTGGGGGATTCCTTGGGATAGGATGGTCGCTGCTATTTAGCTATGCTGACGTATTCGGGAGAATCCCTGTGATGTTTTACCCCGCATCAGGGGCGGTTGAATTCTTTGGTGCCGAATCCTACCAAAATGCAGTCAGCCATTAACTACGATGATACTGCCTTAGCTGATTGCACTGATAATGTATTTTCCTGGGATTGGTTAATAAATGCTCCTGCGTAATGCGACAGCTTCCCAGGTTAAATAAATCGGAAACCGCAGTTAGAACACACAACACATATGGCCCAGGAAGACTTCGATTAGATTAACTCAAGCATTCAGCTGGTGCATGATATAGCATATCGACGCGATACCGATGCAAATGTTGTTTTTCAGTACTTAGGAAGCTGTGACCATATCCTAATACTTCTTTTTGGAGCGGAAAACATAGCATAGAGACAGGGCATCGTTGTCCAAAATTCGACCTGTTCAAAAGTCTCTCCGTGGATGAGTCCGGCCATTAGTTGTGATTTACAGGATGGATGAGGACAATGAAGCTCTGTGGCATAATACCCATTAAAAATACATTCATCAACGATCCTTGATTACCATGCGGGGTATAAAATATGCAGTTATTTGTTACTATCCCTGGCGTTCTGTGAAATTATTTCCAAATGATTCAAGTTGAAGCTCACGATACACATATCATGTTCAATCATAACCTGCCCACGATATTAACTCAACCCATCGATATTTAGCTCGTTACACCAACGCAAATTGAGTTTAGAACTTATATTTTACGACGCATAAGACATTTGTCGACGGTGGCATCCAACGGGTTCCTTTAATAATGGCAAACGAGTGTCCTAAAGCCAACCTTTTTAAAATGGTAATGGAAAATGTCGCCCCTATAATATTCTTTGGACTAGTAAGTTTTTTGTTTCCTTGCATGATCTATCTGCTAGTGATGATGATCCTTTTCTCCACGAATTTGACACACGTAATATTTTTTTCATTACCTAATATGACAAGGTTTATGCATCCCAACAATCTTCCATGTACGGTATGCATGCGCAATTCTTCTACTTAAATCAGATTATGTTCACCTATGGTTATCTTCCACGATATAAGTAGCAAATGAGACTGGGAGGCTTATTCTACCTATCTCAACAAAATTAGTGCTTGGTGTCAGGAGTGGAGTCTGAAGTTGAATAAAAAAATATATGCGGTAATGAAGTTCTGGAAAAAGAATCTTCACCTATTCAGGCTCGTAGGGACAGAAATGAAGTTGGGGGAATAAGTAAAATACCTGTGAATTACTCTATCATAAGACATAATAAGGAAACACTGGCCAGGAACATACGTGAAGCAGCAGCAAAGCAATAAGGTTAATAGAACAGAAGAATAGAAGGTGAATAGAATAGAAGAATAGGTTAATATTGGGGAAATATTTGAATGATAATTTTAAGGAGTCATTTCGCGTTGGTTAAATCACACCGTGAATAACATCGAGTGTTTGCGACCCATCCCCGAAGGAGTAAATTGCGGAGTCAAATTAGATACAAAAAATAGTTGCCCGTTTCGTGAAGAATCTATACAGAACTTCAGATTATAATTGGTAAGTCTTGATTGAGATATATGGAAACAATCAGGATTACAGGCGTGAATTAGTAGCTTGCAGGGTACCACGTAGATGTAGAAGATCCTCGTTGTGGATACACCCCCTGCCACACACCATGCCGGTGGCTTCAAGTCTGTCATTTAGACGTACGTAATGCCTCCAAAAAGACGACCTACGCAACATTTCCATCTTGCTGAAACGTTCTGCCTCCACCTCAGGAAGCAAGTAATAGTAGAAGTGGGCGGTGTGCGAAGAAAAAGAGGGGCGTGGACTGCGGAATAGGATATGTGGAGGGGGCTGCGAGAGGAGACCAGTTAACAGGTTGCTCGGTAAGTTGGATGTAGGGAGTGAAGGGAAGACTGGTGACGGTATTTGGCCCAATGTCTCTTCCTCATTAGAAGTTGGATGGTGTCATCGGGTGAGCGAAACATGTCGCCAGAGTCGAAACCTCAACCCTCGGGGATAGGAGGCTCGGAAACGGCCTAGAGCTTAAGTTGGTGCCCGGGGCCCGCATGCCACACCACTGACACCACTTCCCCAACGATGTTCGAACTTGAATTTTTCGGTAGTTGAATCGCGGGCGACGGCGGAATCCATGCGCCTGATCATCATAAATTCTGTATGAATGCGAAGGTCGATACATTTGTTCCAAACTCAATTGAGAATCACACTTGGCGTTAATTGTGAACTGTTTCTTCTCTCATTCATCCCAAGAGCAAACGCTTCCGCACCTGTGCACTTATTCAGAAGACGTTTATCTAACATTTCTGTTCCCTCTGAAGTTTCGTTCCACCAATGAATTCCCAAAATGAAACAAAACGAGAATACATATAATTAGTTTAGGCTTTCGTCTACGGTTCTGTGAGTGGAGTTGAGTATATATTCAACGCCATAAAATGGCGGTAGGTTAAAAATCATAACGTAGTTCTACATTTACGCTCTTAACAATCTCATTTCGCCGCAAGGGCGTGCGGCGGGGGTCGTATGTAGTAGTCTAATTGGTAGTGTTATACTCTACAATGTAAATTGAGGTGAGGTATGACATCTTCTTACTGAGTGAAATCCATGAGCCCTTTCCCGTTGACTATGTCGCGTGGATTATAAATGTCCACGCCCACTCTTTTGGCCTGGGCTTAAAATTCACGAGCACATTGGTCATCCACACTGCACGAATGTCGGATTTGGGTTGAAAGACACTCAAAATGAAGGCGAACTTCGCATATCTAACGGTCCGGTCACATCCACTTTTTCAGGCCTGTTTAAAAAAAAGAGAAATGTTGCAACAGGGTTAAAGAGATATCTTAGTGTTGATTTGAAATTCTTAATGAAATCTTAGCAAAACGAACGACTCTCATGTTTCCATCCGTCTTTGTGAAATGTCTTATACCCATTTAGATTAATTTTTTTCGTTTTTAAATTTGAGATTGATAGCTAAGGATTTTGACTCAATTTCGGGCCAAGGATACTGGAAGTATTTCAAACATAGAATGCATAGATAGATGCAATATGTATTAAAACATTACTGCGTCAAAAATATTTTTTCCCTTGACCCGCACTGATCTCAGAGAAGGGTAATTGGAAAATGGTTATTAAGGACAAGGAGACAACAAAATATGAGGTTCTAAAATTTAAAAGCCACCAAAGAAGTGTCGGCACCATTTAAATAGATACAATACCCGCAAGGTCGAATGGTGAAGGGTGTTAGGACAACTATTGTATGCATAAATATTCGACTGTTGACGTAATTAGTATCTGGGAACGTATGAGAATATCGTAGGCATGACGTAATCTCTTTTAAAGATTTCATCCTGAAAGTGCACAAAGAAAATAGGGCGAGACAAATAAATACCATGGATCTCATTATTTAATTGGATTATATTCATAGGGAATATAAAGTGATTAGATGTATGGAACTAGTTTGCTATAAAATTTTGCCTCCAGTGATATTCTGTATTGCAGTGATAATAATTTTGTGAGAGTGATAAAACATAAGCTATGAGTGACAGTCATGTGCTGCTAAGTGTTAATGAAAAAAATCAAATTTTATGTATAGGACAAATGCTATCCCACAAAGCATTCTTGGTTAGTGATCTCACAAACCCCCGCCACACGTCTTTGCGGCGGCTTGCGTGGTATTGTGTAGATGTAGATGGTTCTTTCCTAAAGAGAACAAAATCTTGCGCTAGTTATTGAACTGCTGTTCCTCGTAGAATATGCAAAGTAAAAAAAGCGTCATTTTTTTGTTTATTTAATCGGAGACCCATTTTCCGACTCGAGAGACGTTTTTCTACGCGTTGGGGGGTACCTCGCCTCAGACGTCAAATGGCTTTCGCCTCATTGAAAACGAGGCCTGTATCATTCGGGAATCTTTTGGGGAAGGCTTTGGGCGATGGTTTGTCATTGCTTCTGTACTTTAATCGTCATATTCTGGTGACGTGAGTGCAGCAAACTGGCTGTGGGGAAAATATTATTAAACATTCGTTATATAATTTCTGTCTCATTTTTGCTTTGGCTGAATTGTATTCATTGATGAAATGCCGATTTTACGAGCATTTCTATAAAAGCAGAGCACCTTCAAGTTTACATCGTCTTCGAGATAATCGGCGTAAAATCCAGGTCTAAGCGCCGGTGCTTAGGTAACACTCTTGGCACATTATTATAATCTATATTTGTGTTCTAAATAAACAAATATAATTTTTATGATTTTTTAATGAAAAACACTCATTGAGCGACTTATGACTTTAATAATTCTCATTAATACTCGCAATGGCCAAAGCAGTAGATCCAAAGGTTACCTAATAAATTAAATGCTACTGAATCAATGAAAAGTTGGCATCGCCCGAGTTATTGACTGCCCGCATATTCCCAGAATACTGCGGTTATTGTCGAAAGGAGCAAATATTTATGCCCCATTATCTTCTTCGGATTGAAATGATGTCGCGCAAGCAATGGTCTTTTCTTTCTAACAAAGAATTATAAATCGAGCAGAGTCAAGTGCTGGGAGCGAGGTGGTCAGCTGGCAAATCCCATCGACTAATTCGTCGGGCAGTGTATGCTTGAAAAGGGCACTCAAAGCTCAGGATAAGCAAGAAGTAACCCACACAAAGTTCGACGACCCAAAGGTGTTGCAATACGACTACCGCTAAGTTGCATGGTAATTAAGCTGAACCGGAATTACGGTCCCAGTGTTAAAATGGACAAAATGAGAGATGCTGGTGGTATAGTTGTCCTTTCATTCTGTTGGCCTTATTATTTAATTCCCCTCTATAATGTGACTTATATTCTTTTGCTTCCAGGCTACTTAGTTTGGTGTTTATTTTGCGTTTACAAACTCAGAAAATTGACTTTTGTGGTTCATTGCTTTACTGTTAGCAATTATTTTTATCACGGCGGGTTCAGACCAATTTGCTCGCGTGCTTGGCCATTCTTTAAGATTATAAGCTAGCTCCATTCAACGTGGGGATGCTAATTTGGATGGCACAGAACCAATGCATCTAAGTACATAATTTGCCCTTGACTCTTCACAAACTTGACGCAGTCAAACGGCGCGGGTTATCATCCATCATGGAAACACGGGTATCTAATAATTCAGATGTCCGCGTGTGGTGTCACCATTCTTGGTTTTGAATTCCAGGCGATTGCGTCGTTGATCGCCTTGAGGTCATGTTCTCAGCCTCGACACCGCGGGGTGAAACATCAATGTTTACATACGTATTTTGCCTGCCATGTGGGGGCGGCAAGCCACGGGCCTCCCGGTACCAAGCAGGAATCTCGAGAGCTTAGTCCTGATTGGCGGACGGAACATTTTCTTCGGGAGACACTGTTTTTTGCCGCGGGCGATAATCAAGCCACTTACTTATTGGGAACGCAAACACCCGGCTTTTTTTTCAAAAAAACATGTAAAAAGAAAATTGCCTGGTACCGTCATTTGAAAAATATGAAATCGCAAGTCCATTCCCATTATAGACCACTTCCAGCGTAAGCTACACGAAATTTTAAGCTAAAAAGAATATTGCATGTCGTTTAAGCAGTTTTTTTTCTTCGGCTTAAAGAGATAAAACCTCTTGCCTACGGCAAACAATCGAGCGCTGATCTGTTTTTCTCCGTCTTTACTTCACGCGTGACACCAGAAGACCACGAACGTTGCTATATTCAAAACATGAAGGTCATGTATAACTACGTAACCTACATATATATATATATATACACACGATATAATTATCTGTGTGTATATATATATATATATATATATATATATATATATATATATATATATATATATATATATATGTATATATATATATATACGATATAATTATCTGTATATATTTATATATACGATATATACACAATATAATCGAAAATATAGAGAGGAATTATATATATATATATATAATATTATATTTTTACACATAATAATATTATATTTTTTTATATAGGAACGAAAAAAATAGAAAAATACCTGTGCATATTTATATATGTGGGTCGCGGTAGTCCAGGGGGTAGAGCGTTGGACTACTGACCGGAGGGTCCCGGGTTCGATTCCGGGGTAAGGCACTCTGGACACCTGCAGCTCCACCTAATTGATTTTTCGGGTACCAGATCTTCCTGGGAAACCATAACCGGCACAGGGAAAGAAACTGGCCCCCCTACCCTGATGTGTGAATTTCACACGCCGTCGGGCTTAGTACTGGGTGAACTCTACCATCACCTACCAAATCGAACTTCGGGTTGATTACTGTGTTTATGGTTAAAAACAGGGTCACACCCAAAAGTGGTAGGACTGATTTTCTCTGGCGCGAACGGAGCGGTGGAGGGGGGTCTGCCTGGCAGGGTAATATGGAGGGGGCTCTTAGCAACAGACCGACACTGACCTCAGTCGCCTGCGGGCGGTCGTTGAGTGAGGACACCGTTTTTAGTGAAGCTCGGTTTTTGTCCGCGTCGAAAAACAAAATGAATCTGAATTTGGAGCAACGTTATCCCGTGAAGTTTTGTGCGAAACTCGGGAAGACGGCATTTGAGACCCTCGATATGATCAAGCAGGCTTATGGGGACATTGCCTTAAGCCGTTCCACAGTGGCGCAAGTTGTTTAAAGAGGGTAGGGAGCTCGTTGAAGACGACCATCGCTCCGGACGGCCGTCGACGGCAAGAACCGACACGAATATGGGCAGGGTGAGGACACTGCTGAACACAGACCGACGCTTAACCAGTGAAGAAATTGCAGACCAGTTGGGTCTGTCTGCATCAAACGTCCAACGCATTATTTCACAGGATTTGGCCATGCGCAAGGTGTGCGCCAAGATGGTGCCGAAAATTCTGAGTGTCGACCAACAGGCAACGCATGTGCGCATTTCCGAAGAAGTGTTAGCCAATTTGCACCGAGATGAAAATTCTTTGGACAATGTGATAACTGGTGATGAAACATGGGTTTTTCAATATGACCCCGAAACGAAAAGACAATCCGCGGAATGGCACAATTCCGCGTCTCCACGTCCAAAAAAGTCTCGCAAGGACAAATCAAAAATCAAAACGATGTTGATTGTGTTTTTCGACCGTCATGGAGTGGTTCACAAGGAGTTTGTCCCACCAGGGGAGACTGTGAATGCGAACTTTTACGTGCAGGTGCTCACCCGCCTCCGAGAACGTGTGAAAAGAGTCCGACCGGCCATCGCAAACTGCCGGATGCTTCATCATGACAACGTGCCGTGCCATGGCGCGCTCGTCGTCAAACAGCTCCTGGCCAAATACGGCGTTGCCACGTTGCCGCACCCGCCCTATTCTCCCGATCTGGCCCCACCGGACTCCTTCTTCTTCCCCCTGATGAAAAGGCAGCTCAAGGGACGACGTTTTGACTCGATAAAGGCCGTTCAAGAGGCTTCGACGAGGGTCATCAACGGCATCCCCAAAGAAAATTTCCAGCGGGCGCACGGGGAATTGGAGCAACGTTATACTAAGTGTGTAGTAGCTCAAGGAGCATACTTTGGAGATTATTAAGTCGATGTAAGTATATCGTCAATAAAATTCTTGTAAAAAAATCAGTACTACCACTTTTGGGTGCGACCCTGTATATATCGTTCCCTCCCATGGACTACAAATTGGAATGTTTGGATAATGTTGAGGACAGGAAAATTAGAAAATATAAAGCGACAGATAGGAAGAGAAAATCTAGATATTTTAGTTACATAATATAATATCTCTAACCTATAGTGATGACAAATCTTCATCTACAAAAGGGTGCAAGGGCATTTAGAGAATGTTGTAAGGGCAGCAGCTATGCACGCAGAAATATCATTTCATGTATTCATTACAAATATATTGGCTGATATATTAAACACTCGTGCACGTACATGCGTATGCAATGAATGGATTATTTGTTGTTTTTCACTAAACCTAAACATTTTATTCCTTTAATTTAATATTTCAGGCACTTGGTTTTGTATATGCTGACATTTTGGGAGTTGCTCTGGTATATCGTGAAGACTGTGGGAATTTCAGAAGTGGTTTTTGTTTGTCTAAGGAATAAATTGACAAAAAAGTAATCCTGGAAAGAAACTCGTTGAATAAAAAATGAATAAATTTTAAAATAATTAAAACATATTATACGCTTCCGTTAACGATATAAATGAGTAAATGTAGAGCGATTTTCCGTATGATTTGCAATGTAATTAATTTTACCTCCCGCCTTCGCAAAATTCTAGTTACTTTGCTACATTGCTGCTTTAAAATCCAGCTCTCCTTGGGGGGGAACCCGGTAAATTGTTGAAGGAAGGCGGAACACGAATCCGTTACAATTCGCGGGTAGTAACCATTCGAGGGTTTGACCTTGACCCGAAGTCGTATGTCCTATAGTGTGTACCTAGAGACAAAGTCTGACTCATATCTAATGGTGACTGATAACAATGAGTCAGGAAATCCCGAGCCTTTTTCGACCTAGGCTGAATGAAGTTGGGAGACGGATCAAGGAGATGGTGGGGGAGTAGGTGAAAATCAGTGACCGTTTCAAAATGATATTTCACTCGGATGCAAACTCCTCCAGTTCAAACTTGGAGAGGATTGCTTTGGTGGGTTATAATGATCTAAAAAATTGATGATCGTTGAGACGATGTACGTCTGAATAGGTTCAGTTAATCCACCCCTCTTCTCTCCCGGGGGGAGGCTGTAAATGGCGGTCGGTGAGGGAAGGTGAGTGACATGATGGATTGGGGCTAACGATTGTTACCGGAGGAGATGTGGGAGAAGGGGAGTTGCTTGGCAGGAGAGGACTCAGGACTGGTATGCCTGGCAATAGTACGGTCGGCAATCGTGTGACGCCTGTTGCGGTACCCTGATCAATACGTATCGTGAGAAAGGGCGTCCGTGGCTCTCGTATTTCTCCTACGGAACTGATGTGCTAATCGAGTCAAAAAGGTTGTGAGGCTCGAAAATTGATAACGAAAGCATCTTTTCGCAGGAGACGCGCACATCATAAAGTTCCGCAACATGCGACCAGGTGGCACACCTGTGCGAGTTGAGGGCGGGACTTTTGGGAGGGGGAGGATAGCGGGGAGACCGCCCGCCTCCTGCGTCATTGCTCGAGTTTCCCCCGCTCCCCTTCCCTGCACCCCCTTCACTTCGCACTTCATCATGGGAGATCTTTCGCGAAGCGTTCTCCTTCACTGACAACCCCACCCACTATCACCCCTCCAATCATCCCCATCCTTCTCCTCCCCACACAACAGGCTTTCCGGTTTTAAATATCATAAAAATAACTTAAAGTCTCAAGTCGGGGAGAGTATATAGTAAATCGCACAATCGGACGGTGTACGTAATGGCAATGCTATCAGTGTGAATGCATGGTTCGTCCAGATTGTTTGTATGGGACAATTTCCCCACATTGGAAGACCGCGAGGGTGTCCACGCGACTTTCCAATTTTAGAGAGAAGGGTGCTCGTCGAGTGTTCCCTATCCGCGGCGGTTCCCACAGCAGCCCAGCGTCGAAGGGCGCGAAATATAACAGGAGATCTCGAAGTTTTCGAGCCACAGTTTGATATACGCTCCAATTCGGAGATTGCAAGTATTGTCCTTGGATTTATGGTTAACTAATCGACACAAGCGAACTACATTCACAACTCCAACTGTGGGAGTTTAACCTTAAACTGAGGTGTAGTGTCTTGAGGATTTGTGATCTTTCCACTTAAGAGGATGATGTATCAAAATTCAACAGTAGGAGTTCTTAATTCCTCGAGACAATTGAGGCTGCCTACATGTATGCGTATTTTTCATAGATGGAAAGGTACTCATCACCGCGTCGGTAATTGTTTTTAGTAAGTTCCAAAAAATGGTAAAACATGTCCGTCATGCCTTTAAACATGGAATACGAAGCAATCTCCAACGTTTACAAGGACTGAAACCTTGCAATCTTCCCTCATTGCAAGTACAGGGAGAATCGGAAACAGCGGAAACTGACGAAAGTAATGAAGATATCGTCCCAAAGTATAGGAAGGCGAGAAACCAGTATTGTATTCCCATTACTTTCTTTGTCAGACAGCCATTGAAATGTTTTAATAAAATTTAATTTTTCATAAGCTGTATTATGAACCCAATTCTTGTTTCTTACGAACACCGTACGAATCAGATCCACAGTCATGAATAAGACTGAATTCTTCGGTCAAATCGTCATTGCCGTCAATTCCAGAAAATCAGTATAAGCGCATACGTGACTGTCAACATAGAAAGCTTTGTTAAAGAGCGTATAATTTCGTTACATTCTTATAGAAAATCCAAGATAAGCTTATGATTTACGTTCTTCCGAAGTGATATACTCGTGTTAATCAGGGCCTACAAATGTAAATCGGGACATGACTCATACAATAAATCGTACACTGCTAAGAACATGTCTGTATATAACCGGAATTTGCTAGTTGGTCGTTCATATTTACAAAGGCTGAGTACACAGGACGGAGGAGGGGGTGCGAATGAATGTGGGGACAGAATGGAGGCTGGCGATCTAGACGGGGGTATCACGCGGGAGATCCATGGAATCCACTGATTAATATTCAAATATTGTTCGCTTTTTAATTAAACTGGCGGATTGCTCACATTTCACTCACACAGGCAGAGGGGCCACCAGCTGCAATGTGAAGAATCCACGGTGCGAAATGATTTAGCTAGTCAAAGTATATTGCATAGAAATTGGAGGATCAGCAAAAATGTCAATTGGCGATGAATATTCGGGGAGCTGATGCCAAGACATTTTGAAATAACTGATTCTGTCTGAGAAACGACATTTATATCAGGGTTACGCTGAGAATGTATACAAACGTCCTCCGGATGGCTTTAGTCTTGTTATATTTTTTCTGGTCGCTCAGGAGATAAATCAAGGAAATTTTGTTTGTTGGAAGGAAGCGGTAGAGAAATTTTACGAGTGATAAACCCCAAATCAATATGAATCAGAGTTCTAATCTAATGAAGTTCCAAGTACGTATCCGACAAATAAATTCGCAATAGTGAATGGAAATGTAGAAATGCCCTATGAAATATGGAACGAAACGACTTAAAATGCTGTCGGTGACAGATGCATAACATGGATGATTACGAAAACAGTTTGGATGGTTTGGAAGAGCACAATTATAATTGCATTATTTTAGCATGGGCTGAAAAAATGACAAGTTATTTCTAATTTCTATCTAATTCACAGGCACTATACATACAGGTATACACGTGTATATAGTATAGTGTGTTTCTGTATTTTTGTCTTTGTCCACTAGCGCTAATTTCATATACATTATTATTCACTTCCGTGAGACTCTCAAAAAAGTGTTATATAAAAAAAAATATATATATATATAAAATAAAAAATTCTTTATATATATATATACATATGGTCGCGGTGGTCTAGCGGGTAGAGCGTTGGACTGCTGACCGGAGGGTCCCGGGTTCAATTCCCGGGCAAGGCACTTTGGGCACCTGCAGCTCCACCCAAGCTAGTTGATTTTTCGGGTGCCAGATCTTCCTGGGAAACCATAACCGGAAAGGAACTGGCCCCCCTACCCTGATGTGTGAATATTCACACGCCGTCGGGCTTGGTACATGGGTGAGTTCTACCATCACCTACTAAACCGACCTTCGGGTTGATTACTGTGTTTATGGTTTTTATATATATATATATGTACACACATACATAAGAGGGTAGGCTGAAAAGTAATCCGCATGTTTGTAGAGCGCGAACAAAAACAAATAGTCAGATCGGGCAAAAGTGCATTTAAGTAAAAAAAAACTCCAACTTTTCTCGAATCCAGGACTTGACAGCTGCTTTCACCTCATCATCCGAGGTGTAATGATTACCCTTGAGGTGTCTCTTGAGTTGAGGAAAATAATAAAAATCGGGCCAGGGGAAGATTGGGGAATAAAGAGGGTGTGGAATCAGTTCAAATTTTATGTTTCGCAGATCCTCTCCAGTTGCGCGCGAGGTGTGTGGATGAGCGTTGTCATGTTGCAAAATTATTGGCGCTAGGCCGCCTTTAACACGAAAAAGTCGACGTCTGAGGTTTTTAGAGTCAGTATACACCTAGAAAAATTTACTGTAGCCCCTCGTTCCAGAAAATCGGTCGCATACACTCGGTGAGCATCCGAAAACACACTCAAAAGAAGTTTAATAAACAATTGTGCCTTTTCCAGGTGCGCAGTCACGAAATTTTACTACCCATCGATTTACAGTAGACCTATCGACAACATCGTCACTATAATCATCCATATTACATATCTGCCACCGGTAGCGCAGTTAAGTCGTTTCTGAGCATTTTTCCATTGTCATTCACCATTATGTAGCGGCCTTTTTTTTGTCTGATCCGAACTCGGAACTTCCTGAAACTACGAAATGTTAGGCATTTCTCCGGCCAAAAAGTTGAAAACTAAAGCATTATTGTGAAGCAATTCGTTTCTCGATGAACGTCTCCAATGAAAAGTCATGATTTTTTCAACATTTTATTTAGAGATACCTTGTTAACTTGCTGATCCCAAAATAGTGGTGTGTTGAGACCACATACGATGCTCGTAGAGCCTACGACACTACATATTCGTAGAGCCTACGACACTACATACTCGTAGAGCCGGAGAGGAGAGAAAAATAACCTTGCCAGGACACCTGCGGAACGTTTTATCGAATCAACAGGTCGACTTACAAGTCCTAAGAAAATATTCTCAAATGCGATATGCAACTTTCAAATTCGCATCTGGTGCAAGAAAGTAAGCAAAAAGTTCTGCACCAGTTATAATCGTCACTAGACTCGGCGTGTGCAAATTACAAAGACTTTTAAACCGACCCGTAACTTTAAGAAACGGGCGAAGATTAATTATTAGTTCGTTACAAGGAAAAAGGCGGAGTGTGAATGTGTTGTATATACAAATCCAATGTTATAAATGAAGTTTTATGAATGTTTCCCAAAAGTCTGTCGTTCCAGGAAGAAAAGTCCCGAAAACAAGTAAAAGGCATAAATCATTTGCATACGAGGACATACTCCATTTGTCAGTGTCAAATGCCGAACAATCTCCAGCCTCAATGAAGGCGGTAGCAGAAAGAAAACAAAATGCTGAAGTAGCAATCATTGCAAAATTTTCATAATCCACCCAAATGAGGAAATGTGATATCTCATAACCTCTAAATAACACCAAGCGCTAATCCTTTTTAAAGCGAAGAACGAACCGGAAATAACCTGTTCTCTGAGATCGTGAGTCTTTACCTTTTCCTCATAGCAAATAAGCGGTGGCGTGGCACTTCTTTTAATTATGGTTTATTATTCTGATGAAACAAACCTGTGATAAAATGAAAAGACCCTCAAGTGCTAACTGATTCCCGGAATCGCATAAATTCGATTCCTTGTCTTAAAGGATTCGCTATTAACTGTTTTCTCCGAGTAAAGGGGAAAAAAGGCAGAGGGAAGTTTTAAGTTGATTAATTGGCGGAACTTATGTCGGTTTCACTTCAAATGAAAAAGGCATACGAAGGGTATGCATAGGTCCTATGGCAAGAAGGGAATGAAAGGGTTTCGGAACATAAAAAGATGAACGAACACGACAAATAAACAAAGGACACGAAATTATTAATTCCCATCAAATGAAATGGTATAATTGGATGACATTAAAAAATTGAACCTCAAGTGAATTTGTTGAATTATATCTTTCTCTTGATCAATAATAATTCTAGATATTCAACAGTATAAGCACTTCCATCCGGGACGAATTATTCGAAGCTCCCTTTAAGCTAAAATTCCTTTTTAAAAAAGACTGGCTGAAAGATTCCGTATGTATTGTACAAATATGAAATTATTAAAAACATTTATTCCTCTCAGTTTCGTTTACGCTATCTGATGTAGAAATTAATATAGATATGCAGCGTGGAATAGTTAAAGTCACGGGAGAAAAGTGCACTAATTAATTCGGTGATTTTTTTACTCTTAGTTATGAATGGACCATTTTCGTTTTATTAATACTAGAAGCTGACGAAATTACAATCTTATAGAAATAATTGTTGTTGATCTTTCAAGAAAACAAACTAGCTACATTCAGCTTCGCGTCAGCTGGAATAAATATTTAAACCCACGAGGTGAGGTGGTATAGTATTAGTGTGCATAGTAATGGGAATTAATTTGCATAATATTTTGTATATATTGATGTCGCGTCATCGTATGTTTAAAAGCATTTATGAATATTCTGATTACTTTACGGCTAGGACTTTGCTGGATTTGTAAGTATGAGTTTAAAAATGTTCTTTCAACAAACCATTAAATGGAATCTTCGATCACTTGCATTTTAAGTATGTAGTTCTCGGAATATGCATGTATCTTAAACTCTGAGTAACTCCGTTCTATTACAGTCATCTCCAAATTGTTTCTCATATCCGTAATAAGGGGGATCTCTCTCGATCCAACAGCGTCATGCTCAATTGCGCAGTTCCGTTGAGAAGGGACTAGGCGAAACGCGGAAGATAGCGGAAGGAGTCTGAAGGGGGAATTCAGCGAATTTACGCCACCTCCGCCCGCCTTTGTCGACTCAAGAAACGCGCAAAAGGGTCGAGGCTTATCAAGGACACGGCGCCCGATGGCTACGCATCCTCTGGATCCCTCCTGGGGCCTTGCATTCGTCGGAAGCATGGGAAGGTCAATTGAGTTGCTGCCGTCAGTAATGTAGACGGAGGGACGTGAATCCATCCGGGGGCCTGGGACACTCCCCCCACCCTTGTCGATTTTTCCCAGCACGGATTTCTTACTTGGGTTCTTGAAGACATAAAAAGTTAATGGATGAAGCTTTTATTAGCATTGCGTAGCGCGAATTCTAAGTTAATGGTCAAGGAATGGAGGATTATTAAAATGGAAACAATTACAATCACACATATTTGTGAAATTCACTTGAATTTGGCAGAGCATGTAACTTTTGAAACTGATATAAGATCTCTGCTTTCTTCTCTTTGCAAGATATCACAGTTTCGCACCACTTTCTGAGCTACAGCATCAAGTGGAATTGTAGTAAATAGTTAGCAACATTCATTAGTATTTCAAATTTTCATTGACCTAGATATACTCGTAGATTCAAAACTAACGTTCCGTATGTTCATCGGTGTGCACTAGCCGTGCTGGCTAGTGCATACCCATACCATATGTTGCGTTAGGAATAGATGTGTAGCAAGGAGTGGGTTATATATTTTACTAACACTATACCACTGTTTTACTGATTTTTTTATTAATATTTATGTTGTTCTGCGTGTCCATGAATATTTTTCACGAAGCTGAAACTTCTAAAGAATGTGATACAGGCTTCTTGCAATGGAGGTTCATCCATGCGAGTCTCCAGACCATTATTCTGTCGATGATAAACAAAGGACACGTTAAGTCGGTGGCAACTAGTTTTCAGTGGGAATAGTCTAGTATGAGCAAGAGTTCAAGCAAGTATGGTCCCAATAGTAGCCAAGGAACACAAACAAACCACGTGGATACGGTTGAAAAGATAACATCCGATTTCTTAGAGAAAAACAACATGACACAATAAAGTTGAAAGAAAGTTTCAATGCTCCTTGGTAGACAAATAATAAGGTTCATACCTCTGTGTCGAGATAGACAACGTTCTTTCTTCAACGTAAAAACATAAGGGTTAGCTGGTTTTTCTCCTAGGCAAGTTGATGTGTGGTAAAATGACTAATTTAGGAAGTGTACGAACCTTTTTTTCTTAGCAATCCCTATTCACGAGACACCTTCTTTATTAGGTGTCCGTGTATTTTCCTCTCAGACAAATTATAAATCAATCACATCATAGTCTACAATCTAAAGGATGGTTTATTGTGAGAATGCATGCAGAGGACTTATGAAATGTGTATATCACATAATCTGGATCATTTCTTTAGCAACCAGAAAATCAAATCGAAGCAAGAATTTGCTATCTGCTTCTAGCAATTTCCCTGAATTATCCAACATTCACAATATCTAGTTTTAATATCTGCCTGAATTTAACCAGGGTCATGATGAGAAACATTGTTTAGCTTCAAAGCCGGAACGCATTGGTTAGCTGTCAAATGTGCCTCCGCAACAGCCCCCAAAGACTCGGAGATGTTTTGTCTTAAAGTGTTCCATGGGTCTTCCCAATTGTCGATATATATCTGAGTACGTGAATGACAAACTCGCACTCAGTGGTTAAGTTACTAATAAGTCGTTTCTGCTGAATTAAATTATGAAGTTTATTATTATATTGAACAAATAAGAATTTTTTTAACCCCTCATTTTGACTGATTGACGGTTCATTGAATTAGGAGATAATCCTAATCACTCTGATTGAAAGTAATCTGACCAAGCTCATAGGGAAATGTGTTAGAGAAACCTAAAGGAGAGTTTGGAGAAATTGATATGGCTTATCATGCTTCTCCATGACTTGTTGATTTGTGTAGTCGAGATGAGAAGAAGTCGAGACGAGAGATTTGTGTAGTCGAGACGAACAACGCTCTGGGCGGTCGTCAACCAGCAAAACCGATAACAATGTAACTCGTGTTCGAGAATTGTTGGACCCTGACCGTCGATTGAATATCAAGATGGTGGCCAATGAACTGAACTTTTCTTCTACTTTTGTGTTTCGCATTGTTACTGAATATTTAGCGATGAGGAAAGTGTGCGCCAAGCTCGTGCTCAATGTGTTTGCCACAACGCGCCACGAGTCCGCGAATTACTGGCCGAACATCAGGTGTCAACGCCGCCCCCCCCCCCCTATAATCCTGGCGTCGCCCCAGCAGACATCTTTTTGTTCCCTCGGATTAAGACAACCCTGAAAGGAACCCGTTTTTCGTTCATAGAAGAGATCCAATCAGCCGTGACGAAGACCTTGCGAGAGCTGCCCGAAGACGCCTTCCAGGGGGCGTAGCGGTCATGGCAGAGTCGCTGGAAAAAATTTGTAGAGGCCCAAGGACATTACTTTTGGAACGCACCCTGTATGTTGCTATTTGGGAAAGCACAGGATTCCCATTCGATGTTGGAATCGTGATGGTAGCATCCTCGTTTGTGATTATACCACTTTTGGTGTATCAAACGTTTTGATTAGTCATTTAAATATCAGTAAAGGATTAAATGTTCAGCATTCGCCAAGCTGGAAACCTAGTATTTCAGGCAAGATGTAAGATACTAGTATAATCAGGTCAAGCTGAAAGCTATTATTACTCATGATTCGCCAAGCTGAAAGATTAAGTGTTTCAGTCAACTCAGTCAGTCTGCTTCAACCAATCTGTCAATATGGGCATTTGACGAATTGGGACGGGGCTCTTAAATTTGTCATTCTGCTTCACAAAGTACTCCATTTCATTTGTGTTGTTGGTTTTTACGCCGGGTTACACCCGAAACCCAGTCATTATTGAGCGAAACTACTAATCGTAATTCTCATACATGTATGGTATAGATTGATTAACGAATTCCTTCCTATAAAATTCACTTCTTCTTATTCGAATCTATGTTATCATTGCATTTCTTTTTATTTCTCCCAAATACTTCTTCACTGGCCCGTCCATCCTTTCAGTGACTTCCATCGGCATATTTGCGTGGATTCTTTGCATCTGTATTCAACAGGGATGCAAATATAATCATCCGGAAAAGTTGAAGATACATTTTGAGAAAAGCAATTCAGATTTAAGATGAACCAAAGAACAAATGAGAACATACTCGCTGTACCGGAGTGATGACATAAGAGTCACAAGTCAATAATCCACAGCATAAGGCACGCTTGAAGAATGTCTAACAAAAAAACATCGAGGGGAGCAAGACATTCAAGTGGCTGAAAAACCTTGAATGCATCACAAAGACAGAAGAACAAAATATATACGAGGAAAAAGTCTCCACAATGAAAAAAGATATCTAGACGGAAAAAGAAGCGAAAATAAAAATAAAACAGATGCGTAGAAAGAAGAGGATGAGAAGTTCAGTCAACCAGTCTCCGACTTTAATGATCTGTTAATGATATCGTATGCAAACGTTGAACAGTAATTGAGACGAAAGAAAATCACAACCGTTCAAAATAATCATATCAATGAATTGACGACTTTTTGGAGTTGTTGCAGTGAAGGGGTCTCTGAGAATAAGGAGAAAAAGTTCAAGTTTGCATCCGGAGACCCGATCAAGGCTACTGAATGCATAATAGTATAACTCAAGGACTTCAAGATATTTTTCAAGGGCGCCCAAATTCCTGAACTTAACATCTAATGCGTAATCTATTCGCTTCTTGTGGAAGATTCTTTTTGTTTGGGGAGGGATAATCAAGCCATGTGACAGTTGATTTCGTGTCTTTCCACAGTCCATCTCGGCTGGATTAACGCGAATAAACAGAATATTTTTAGTGATCAAGTATTTTTCTGGAAAATTGTTGTTCGTAACGATATTTGGTAGTTCCTCCTCTAATTAACGGCTGTCCTATAACGGTACCTTTAAACAGACAATTTTGAAAAAAATACGTTTTTTGCCTTTTAACTTTGCTTTGTTCTTCCTTCTAGTGGGCTAATCGATGTAATTTATCCCATCCGATTTTTAGTCATGTAAATCAATAAGTAACAGTTTCTTTTCATTTTATTCAAACGTGAGGATTTGAGCCAAACGTGAAAGTTGTTATTCTCTTTACGCTCGAAAATTGTTAAACGCATTAATGATTTCAATAATTAGGTCAAACATCACTGCATAATATGAAAGGAAAGTTCGTCCTCTGAGAATTACCTTCTAGTTATATTTCCCTGAGAAATGACATTTTCGCATACAATATTTGAGGAATATTATGATCATGCATTGGAAACTAGCATCTCTCCCGCCGCGTCCTAAGCACATTCATTCGTGAAAGAGCTATTCTGACATGTGACGCCGCAGGCCGTTGATTCACCGAAAGTATGAATAGGAAATTAAACATTTCCATTGGAACGGAACCGAAAATTCATAAATTTCTTGCCAACCGCTGTGAAACAGAGGCTCTCTCCACCATGCTGAGTCCCGAAGGGTTAGGAGCGGTAAAGGAATCTGCTGTCATTGGAACTCGCGCGACTGGCGATTCTAATAGCGCCCTTAATGCGGGCTGCACTGAAATGTAGTACCAAGGAAATTGTTGTGCTTACGATTCCCGAAATGTTTTATATTTTTAGTCTAAATTTTGTTGCTCTTAGCTTTTAATATCTTTGTTCACTAGTTCAGACTACTGCTAATGAGAGCTACGACCAGTTAGTGCATTACAGACTTATATTCAATAAGCTCCCAAAGTACGTATTAGCCTTATCTCTGGATGTCATATTGGATAAAAAGGAATGAAAATCATTATAAAAGTCGAATAGCGATCCGAAATGATATGTAGAGAACGTGAAATCACACATGGATCTAAAAAAATTCCTCTTCAATTAAACGGGAAGAGAGTGATGGATTTATGAGTCATTGGAAGTTGTTATTGTTCTCCAATTTCGCCGTGGTAATTCCGAAAGTGATAGTAACTGCGCGGCACAAAATTATGGGGCTATCCTTAAATTACGTAAGAGTTTTGGAGGGTAGAGGACAGTGTGCCATTTCATAACGTTACATAACGGAGGTCGGTGGGGGGAGAAAGAAAAAATCTTACTTAAGCTACATCAATGCATTTTTTCCGCCATAGCTTATGAAGAAAAAACGTTAATTATCTTTCATTGCCATTTTTGTGAAAATTGCATTTAAAGATACTCTCACTTCGGAGTTTAGATTTTGACAATCCATTGAAAGAATTTCGAAATATCTGTTTCATTTGACTGTACTTATTTATTAAGCAGCGTACTTTTCAAAACAAAAACTTAATTGAACTGATCAATAATCATATAAAGAAAGGCTTTCCTAAAGTATAAATGCGTTTTTTTTTTCTTTTTTTAAAGTACGATGCTTGTTGGATGTAAATCATATCACCGATAATAATCGCCGATCTTTTCTCTTAGATTCTTTCAAAGGTCGGGGGAGTTAAAAAAATGACCAATTTAAGGACGGCCCCAATTGTGATTGGCTGACGTCACTTCGTCCGCTGAATGCTTTCCGATGGGTAGCTGTTTGACGTCATAAAGTAAGGGTAGCAAATGAGAGATGATGATAAAGTAAGCAAAGTCTAAAGATCTCTCAATGGTAGCGGGTGAAGATCCTGGATTAGAACGCGATTGCGATTTCTCCACGATGTCCATGTTGTTTATTGAAAGATATATATAATATGTATATGTGTGTGTGTGGGGGGGTGGTGCGGGTATAGTGTGGGTCGTGGTAGCCTAGGGGCAGAGCGTTGAACTATTGACCGGAGGGACCGGGGGGTTCGATTCCCAGGCGAGCCTCTCTGGGCACCTGCAGCTCCACCCAAGCTATTTAATTTTTCGGGTACCAGATCTTCCTGGGAAACCATAACCGGCACTGGGTGAAAACTGGCCCCCCTACCCTGATGTGTGAATTTCACACGGCGTCGGGCTTAGTACTGGGTGAACTCTACCATTATCTAACAAACCGACCTTCGGGTTGATTACTGTGTTTATGGTTTATATGTATAGTGTAAGTAATAGTTACAAAAAATATGGAATTGAGACAGGCTGTGGATCTCCAGAAATTTCGTTAGGAATAAAATGAGTATAGTAAATATTAATTAATGATTAAAATGTTGTCTCCTTAGTCCACTTTGCTTTGATATTAATTTATTCCTTGGTCATAACTTTGGTTTCATAGTCTATAGCTACTAATTACTTAAGAAAATAACTTTCTAAAGGTGTTCATTTGTTGAGAATATATTCGATCGTACAAATATTATGGGAAGACGACGGTAATTGGAGATTAGAATAATAACATAAGAGGGAGTATGAAAAATGCTAAACTCCGTCATCGTCACGGGTTAACAATTTGTTTGTAGAATCTCTCCAAGCCGCCCTTTTGACTGCCCCTATTTTCAATGCATCATATTTCTTTTTGCTGAATTATTCTATTGCCTTCTTATAATTCATCTTGGTTCAATGAAGTTCATATAATGCCCTAGTGTTTAAGTTTAGTATTTGTAAATGCCGAGTAATAAACGTTGATTATGAGCGTTACGTTAGTTGACATGACCACTTTACGACTTGTTTTTGAATTCAAAACTCGCTAAACTTTTATTGGTCTTGCGCATATATTTTTTAATATGATTTGACTTTAAGAAATTTAAGAAAAAAGACTTTGGAGATAAAACTTCCATCCTTCGTCAAGTACATATGTACGCCGAGAATCCACGATATATTTAGCCAAGTCCAGCAGTCATGTGCTAGATGCATTATCCTTCCCTTCTGAATTCGGGATTTTCATTGTCCCGTTCCGCCCAAGCATCGGCAAGAGTTTCGTTGGATTGGGAAATATCCAGGGTTGGTATGTCATTGAAAAATATCGACAATAAAAAATTGGCGCACGAATAGCATTAAAATCTGGAACATCAAAATGCCCGCCAAAAAAAAAATTCGCTAATCTGAAAGCGTTTATAGTCAATCGACCTTTGGAAAAATATTAAAGTGTTTTTGTTGAAGGCACATTGTTTGGAAAACAGAGGATACTCATTTTATATGCCCCCAGATTCGAATTTTATGAATTATTTTACGGGTGAATAGGGGGAAAAACTGTGTAGTACTGCAATCATACGCTATTGGTTTTCATGGGATGTCTCGACAAATAAGAAGTTTTGATATCTGAGATGTCAGACAAAAGAAGTTTTCCATAGTATATTATTTCTCTCATGGGAAAGCAAAATAAGCAGAAATAAACTTGCTCTTATTCTTCTGCTACGGCGCCCTTTAGTACGTGTTCCAATGTTGAATGGTCCTCTACTAGTAAGCTATGAAAAAATTAAAATTTGTTCTCAAGACAATAGGCCATGTTCCCTGTGGCGAATTTCGTATTGAACGAGGCAGGTTCTCGAATAAGAGGGCTACTTTTCAAATGTTCGTAGTAACAGGTGAGGTGGCCGACAGCTGAGGCCATTTGCGACACTAAGGATACGTGGAGTAATATGGTAGGATTAGGATTTTCAGGGAATTGAGGAAGAGGGGAGGAGAGAAACAGCGTCGGCATTAAAATACATGTATGTCGCCAAGCGGTCATATAGTTCGACGTCTCATCGGACGTGCAGGGTGATCTACTTGAGGTGCTCCGCACTTGGCACCCAAGGAGGGATGGGTCACCTCTTAACTTTTTGGCCGCCGCCGGGATGGGCGGTCGGGTCTACATCTACATCTACATAAATACCCAGCGAGCCACCAAAAAGGTGTGTGGCAGGGGGTGTAGCACCATGAGGGAAGGGTAAGGGTTGAGGGGGTTGGGGGTTAGGTGAGGAAAGGTGGGGGGAACCTGTAAGAAAAAAAAAATATATATATACAAATATATCGATGATGCGGAAGTACTCACGAGAGCAATATAACTTTTGGACGGCACAATAGAACACAGAATAAAACAGATAATACTTAAAAGGACACTCACACTGTAGATGATGTAAGCTTTCGGCCTACTCCGAGGCCTTCTTCAGGTCAGACTCAGGTCTGACCGGAAGAAGGCCTCGGAGTAGGCCGAAAGCTTAAATCATCTACAGTGTGAGTGTCCTTTTAAGTGTTATCTGTTTTATTCTGTGCTCTGTATACAAAAATATATATACACACACATATATTTTTATTATTAGGTAATCTACCGGTTAAGGTAGGTTTTTTTTTTGGATGGACACAACTATCAAATAAACATTTTGTGACTCTCCACCTAGCAAACTAATCTATATCAGGTCCCTCTTCATCTCGGTGTACTTCTTTCCTCCCTTCATCCCGTCCAACATCCCTATCCTGTTCCTGCCCTTTCCTCGCTTGCCCAACATTCTCCCCTCTATTACCCTCTTCAACATTCCACTACCGCTCAATACGCCTTTCATCCATTTTTCCTGCCTCCATAGGATTTCTCTCAACAAACCCCTCTCCTCCCCCACCATTTCTAGTACTTCCTCATTTGTTTTCCTTTCGGTCCATTCCACCTTCTCCATTCTTCTCCATACCCACATTTCAAAAGCCTCCAATCTACGTCTATCGTCCTGCTTCAGCGACCACGTTTCCGCGCCGTACATAGCTACGCTCCATATCAGAGTTTTTACGAGTCTTTTCTTAACCTCCCTACTCAACGTCCCCGTCATCAACTCCCTCCTCCTTGAGAAAGCCTCCTTGCCTAGCGCAATTCTTCTCCTTACGTCGCTACCACTTTTGACCGTATTGGTCCAAAACACTTCCGAGATATGTAAACTGTTCTACCTGCTCTATTTTTTCCCCGCCTATTTTAATATTTAGCTTAGCCTTTTTCTTTCTGGAAAATCGCATAACCTTTGTTTTATTAATATTGATTCTCATCCCATATTTATCGCACTGAACCTCCAATGCACTCAACAATGCTTGCAACCCCTTGGCTGACTGAGCAACTAATGCTTGGTCATCAGCAAACCTAACCGATTTTACGAATTCCCCCTCCGACTTTCTTTCCTACCTCCAGTTCTTCCCATGCCTCTTTAATCATTTCCTCCACATATACGTTGAACAGTACCGGTGACAATGGGCAACCCTGCCTTACACCTCTTCCTAACACTGCCCATCCGGAGTCTCCGTTCCCCACTCGCACCTGAGCAGTCTGAGACATGTACAGGTTGCGGATCAGTCTCCTGTCCCTCCAATCCATTCCTATTTTCTGCAATACACGCATTAATTTTTCCCAATTCACTCTATCAAACGCTTTTTCGAAATCTACAAAACAGGCAAAAACGTCCTGATTGTATTCTATATTCCTCTCGACTAGTGATCTCACTACTGCAATGGCCATCACGCGTACCTCTTCCTTTCCTGAACCCAAACTGATCATCCCCTAAGTAATCATTTGCCTTACTCTCTATCCTTTTGTTGATGATCCTGAGAATAACTTTAGCTGCGTGGGATATCAAACTTATTGTTCTGTAATCCTCACATGACGAAGCCTTTGCCTTTTTTGGAATAGGAACTAACACCGATCTCACAAAATCTTCCGGCCAGATTCCTTCCTCATAGATACTACGAATCAGTCCATATATGGCCTTCTTCCCACCTTTCCCTAACCATTTCAACATTTCTACAGGAATATTGTCCACCCCCACAGCCTTATTTGCTTTTATCTCCTTTAATGCCCTTTCTATTTCATCGTCGAGTATGCCTGGACCTAAGCTATCTTCTTCTACGTCATGTTCCTTTTCTATGTCTTAACCTTGTCGGCCTAAGTTCTTTACCATACAGTGTTTCTATATATTCCTTCCATCTCTCTTGGATTTTTCCTGGTTCAACTATTATCTTACCCCATTTATCTTTAACTGTTAGCACAGCTCTTGCCTTCTTACTTCCCGATAATAACTTAACCTTGCTGTATAGAGCACCAATTTCACCCTTCTTCTGTAAACTTTCCATATCCTCGCATTGCGTTTTCCACCATTCTTCTTTTGCTTTATTTGTTGCCCTTCTCAATTTATTGTTTAACTCTTTGTACTTCATTTTGCCTAACTCTGTGTTTACATTTTTCCATCTTCTTCTCTCATCCATCTTCGCAATCATCTCATCCGTTACCCATGGTTTCCTTATCCTTTTCCCCGTTAACGGTTCCTATAGTGTCTTTAGCGGCTTCCAATATCCCTTTCTTGATACATTCCCATTTTTCTTCGATAGCTACTCAGTTCTTTACCGTCATCCATCATTTTCTCTACAGCCTCGCTGATACTCCTTCCTCGTTAATGCATTTACTGCTTCTAAATTCCATTTCTAACCCGCCGCCCTTGCCTTATCTTCTTGAAACGAACATTACATTTCATAACAACTAAATTGTGGTCAGAGTCCGCATCCGCTCCTGGGAAACTGTGCGAATTTATCACACCGTTCCTAAACCAGTGCCTAACCATAATATAATCTAACTGATACCTTTCTGAGTCACCTGGCATTTTCCATGTATACCTACGCCTTTTGTGGTGTCTAAACCATGTGTTAGTGATGACTAACCCCTGTCTCCTGCAGAATTCAATTGCTTTCTCCCCGCGTTCATTCCTCGTGCCTAACCCATAGTCCCCCACCTCACCACCATCTCTTCCTTCGCCTACCGTCGCATTCCAATCCCCCATCACTATCAAATGTTTCCCTGCAGGAACACTCGCGATGATATCCTCTAACTCATCATACATCCTATAGACTTCTTCCTCCTTGTGGTTGCTCGGTGGCATGTATACCTGAATAATGACCAAGTTCGTCGGCTCTGCTTTAATCTCTACGAGTAAAATTCTATCTGTCGCTTGCTCTATGTTGACTACGCTTCTTCCTACCCCTTTATTTAAAATTACGGCAACCCCTCGTTGGCTCTCATCCCCGCCGCTGTATATTACTCTATAATTGTCACTCC
>CM073768.1:106154382-106250962 GCA_037158775.1 Hetaerina titia
TTACTGTGTTTATGGTTAAAAACAGGGTCACACCCAAAAGTGGTAGGACTGATTTTCTTTGGCGCGAACGGAGCGGTGGAGGGGGGTCTGCCTGGCAGGGTAATATGGAGGGGGCTCTTAGCAACAGACCGACACTGACCTCAGTCGCCTGCGGGCGGTCGTTGAGTGAGGACACCGTGTTTAGTGAAGCTCGGTTTTTGTCCGCGTCGAAAAACAAAATGAATCTGAATTTGGAGCAACGTTATCCCGTGAAGTTTTGTGCGAAACTCGGGAAGACGGCATTTGAGACCCTCGATATGATCAAGCAGGCTTATGGGGACATTGCCTTAAGCCGTTCCACAGTGGCGCAAGTTGTTTAAAGAGGGTAGGGAGCTCGTTGAAGACGACCATCGCTCCGGACGGCCGTCGACGGCAAGAACCGACACGAATATGGGCAGGGTGAGGACACTGCTGAACACAGACCGACGCTTAACCAGTGAAGAAATTGCAGACCAGTTGGGTCTGTCTGCATCAAACGTCCAACGCATTATTTCACAGGATTTGGCCATGCGCAAGGTGTGCGCCAAGATGGTGCCGAAAATTCTGAGTGTCGACCAACAGGCAACGCATGTGCGCATTTCCGAAGAAGTGTTAGCCAATTTGCACCGAGATGAAAATTCTTTGGACAATGTGATAACTGGTGATGAAACATGGGCTTTTCAATATGACCCCGAAACGAAAAGACAATCCGCAGAATGGCACAATTCCGCGTCTCCACGTCCAAAAAAGTCTCGCAAGGACAAATCAAAAATCAAAACGATGTTGATTGTGTTTTTCGACCGTCATGGAGTGGTTCACAAGGAGTTTGTCCCACCAGGGGAGACTGTGAATGCGAACTTTTACGTGCAGGTGCTCACCCGCCTCCGAGAACGTGTGAAAAGAGTCCGACCGGCCATCGCAAACTGCCGGATGCTTCATCATGACAACGTGCCGTGCCATGGCGCGCTCGTCGTCAAACAGCTCCTGGCCAAATACGGCGTTGCCACGTTGCCGCACCCGCCCTATTCTCCCGATCTGGCCCCACCGGACTCCTTCTTCTTCCCCCTGATGAAAAGGCAGCTCAAGGGACGACGTTTTGACTCGATAAAGGCCGTTCAAGAGGCTTCGACGAGGGTCATCAACGGCATCCCCAAAGAAAATTTCCAGCGGGCGCACAGGGAATTGGAGCAACGTTATACTAAGTGTGTAGTAGCTCAAGGAGCATACTTTGGAGATTATTAAGTCGATGTAAGTATATCGTCAATAAAATTCTTGTAAAAAAATCAGTACTACCACTTTTGGGTGCGACCCTGTATATATCGTTCCCTCCCATGGACTACAAATTGGAATGTTTGGATAATGTTGAGGACAGGAAAATTAGAAAATATAAAGCGACAGATAGGAAGAGAAAATCTAGATATTTTAGTTACATAATATAATATCTCTAACCTATAGTGATGACAAATCTTCATCTACAAAAGGGTGCAAGGGCATTTAGAGAATGTTGTAAGGGCAGCAGCTATGCACGCAGAAATATCATTTCATGTATTCATTACAAATATATTGGCTGATATATTAAACACTCGTGCACGTACATGCGTATGCAATGAATGGATTATTTGTTGTTTTTCACTAAACCTAAACATTTTATTCCTTTAATTTAATATTTCAGGCACTTGGTTTTGTATATGCTGACATTTTGGGAGTTGCTCTGGTATATCGTGAAGACTGTGGGAATTTCAGAAGTGGTTTTTGTTTGTCTAAGGAATAAATTGACAAAAAAGTAATCCTGGAAAGAAACTCGTTGAATAAAAAATGAATAAATTTTAAAATAATTAAAACATATTATACACTTCCGTTAACGATATAAATGAGTAAATGTAGAGCGATTTTCCGTATGATTTGCAATGTAATTAATTTTACCTCCCGCCTTCGCAAAATTCTAGTTACTTTGCTACATTGCTGCTTTAAAATCCAGCTCTCCTTGGGGGGGAACCCGGTAAATTGTTGAAGGAAGGCGGAACACGAATCCGTTACAATTCGCGGGTAGTAACCATTCGAGGGTTTGACCTTGACCCGAAGTCGTATGTCCTATAGTGTGTACCTAGAGACAAAGTCTGACTCATATCTAATGGTGACTGATAACAATGAGTCAGGAAATCCCGAGCCTTTTTCGACCTAGGCTGAATGAAGTTGGGAGACGGATCAAGGAGATGGTGGGGGAGTAGGTGAAAATCAGTGACCGTTTCAAAATGATATTTCACTCGGATGCAAACTCCTCCAGTTCAAACTTGGAGAGGATTGCTTTGGTGGGTTATAATGATCTAAAAAATTGATGATCGTTGAGACGATGTACGTCTGAATAGGTTCAGTTAATCCACCCCTCTTCTCTCCCGGGGGGAGGCTGTAAATGGCGGTCGGTGAGGGAAGGTGAGTGACATGATGGATTGGGGCTAACGATTGTTACCGGAGGAGATGTGGGAGAAGGGGAGTTGCTTGGCAGGAGAGGACTCAGGACTGGTATGCCTGGCAATAGTACGGTCGGCAATCGTGTGACGCCTGTTGCGGTACCCTGATCAATACGTATCGTGAGAAAGGGCGTCCGTGGCTCTCGTATTTCTCCTACGGAACTGATGTGCTAATCGAGTCAAAAAGGTTGTGAGGCTCGAAAATTGATAACGAAAGCATCTTTTCGCAGGAGACGCGCACATCATAAAGTTCCGCAACATGCGACCAGGTGGCACACCTGTGCGAGTTGAGGGCGGGACTTTTGGGAGGGGGAGGATAGCGGGGAGACCGCCCGCCTCCTGCGTCATTGCTCGAGTTTCCCCCGCTCCCCTTCCCTGCACCCCCTTCACTTCACACTTCATCATGGGAGATCTTTCGCGAAGCGTTCTCCTTCACTGACAACCCCACCCACTATCACCCCTCCAATCATCCCCATCCTTCTCCTCCCCACACAACAGGCTTTCCGGTTTTAAATATCATAAAAATAACTTAAAGTCTCAAGTCGGGGAGAGTATATAGTAAATCGCACAATCGGACGGTGTACGTAATGGCAATGCTATCAGTGTGAATGCATGGTTCGTCCAGATTGTTTGTATGGGACAATTTCCCCACATTGGAAGACCGCGAGGGTGTCCACGCGACTTTCCAATTTTAGAGAGAAGGGTGCTCGTCGAGTGTTCCCTATCCGCGGCGGTTCCCACAGCAGCCCAGCGTCGAAGGGCGCGAAATATAACAGGAGATCTCGAAGTTTTCGAGCCACAGTTTGATATACGCTCCAATTCGGAGATTGCAAGTATTGTCCTTGGATTTATGGTTAACTAATCGACACAAGCGAACTACATTCACAACTCCAACTGTGGGAGTTTAACCTTAAACTGAGGTGTAGTGTCTTGAGGATTTGTGATCTTTCCACTTAAGAGGATGATGTATCAAAATTCAACAGTAGGAGTTCTTAATTCCTCGAGACAATTGAGGCTGCCTACATGTATGCGTATTTTTCATAGATGGAAAGGTACTCATCACCGCGTCGGTAATTGTTTTTAGTAAGTTCCAAAAAATGGTAAAACATGTCCGTCATGCCTTTAAACATGGAATACGAAGCAATCTCCAACGTTTACAAGGACTGAAACCTTGCAATCTTCCCTCATTGCAAGTACAGGGAGAATCGGAAACAGCGGAAACTGACGAAAGTAATGAAGATATCGTCCCAAAGTATAGGAAGGCGAGAAACCAGTATTGTATTCCCATTACTTTCTTTGTCAGACAGCCATTGAAATGTTTTAATAAAATTTAATTTTTCATAAGCTGTATTATGAACCCAATTCTTGTTTCTTACGAACACCGTACGAATCAGATCCACAGTCATGAATAAGACTGAATTCTTCGGTCAAATCGTCATTGCCGTCAATTCCAGAAAATCAGTATAAGCGCATACGTGACTGTCAACATAGAAAGCTTTGTTAAAGAGCGTATAATTTCGTTACATTCTTATAGAAAATCCAAGATAAGCTTATGATTTACGTTCTTCCGAAGTGATATACTCGTGTTAATCAGGGCCTACAAATGTAAATCGGGACATTACTCATACAATAAATCGTACACTGCTAAGAACATGTCTGTATATAACCGGAATTTGCTAGTTGGTCGTTCATATTTACAAAGGCTGAGTACACAGGACGGAGGAGGGGGTGCGAATGAATGTGGGGACAGAATGGAGGCTGGCGATCTAGACGGGGGTATCACGCGGGAGATCCATGGAATCCACTGATTAATATTCAAATATTGTTCGCTTTTTAATTAAACTGGCGGATTGCTCACATTTCACTCACACAGGCAGAGGGGCCACCAGCTGCAATGTGAAGAATCCACGGTGCGAAATGATTTAGCTAGTCAAAGTATATTGCATAGAAATTGGAGGATCAGCAAAAATGTCAATTGGCGATGAATATTCGGGGAGCTGATGCCAAGACATTTTGAAATAACTGATTCTGTCTGAGAAACGACATTTATATCAGGGTTACGCTGAGAATGTATACAAACGTCCTCCGGATGGCTTTAGTCTTGTTATATTTTTTCTGGTCGCTCAGGAGATAAATCAAGGAAATTTTGTTTGTTGGAAGGAAGCGGTAGAGAAATTTTACGAGTGATAAACCCCAAATCAATATGAATCAGAGTTCTAATCTAATGAAGTTCCAAGTACGTATCCGACAAATAAATTCGCAATAGTGAATGGAAATGTAGAAATGCCCTATGAAATATGGAACGAAACGACTTAAAATGCTGTCGGTGACAGATGGATAACATGGATGATTACGAAAACAGTTTGGATGGTTTGGAAGAGCACAATTATAATTGCATTATTTTAGCATGGGCTGAAAAAATGACAAGTTATTTCTAATTTCTATCTAATTCACAGGCACTATACATACAGGTATACACGTGTATATAGTATAGTGTGTTTCTGTATTTTTGTCTTTGTCCACTAGCGCTAATTTCATATACATTATTATTCACTTCCGTGAGACTCTCAAAAAAGTGTTATATAAAAAAAATATATATATATATATATATAAAATAAAAAATTCTTTATATATATATATACATATGGTCGCGGTGGTCTAGCGGGTAGAGCGTTGGACTGCTGACCGGAGGGTCCCGGGTTCAATTCCCGGGCAAGGCACTTTGGGCACCTGCAGCTCCACCCAAGCTAGTTGATTTTTCGGGTGCCAGATCTTCCTGGGAAACCATAACCGGAAAGGAACTGGCCCCCCTACCCTGATGTGTGAATATTCACACGCCGTCGGGCTTGGTACATGGGTGAGCTCTACCATCACCTACTAAACCGACCTTCGGGTTGATTACTGTGTTTATGGTTTTTATATATATATATATGTACACACATACATAAGAGGGTAGGCTGAAAAGTAATCCGCATGTTTGTAGAGCGCGAACAAAAACAAATAGTCAGATCGGGCAAAAGTGCATTTAAGTAAAAAAAAACTCCAACTTTTCTCGAATCCAGGACTTGACAGCTGCTTTCACCTCATCATCCGAGGTGTAATGATTACCCTTGAGGTGTCTCTTGAGTTGAGGAAAATAATAAAAATCGGGCCAGGGGAAGATTGGGGAATAAAGAGGGTGTGGAATCAGTTCAAATTTTATGTTTCGCAGATCCTCTCCAGTTGCGCGCGAGGTGTGTGGATGAGCGTTGTCATGTTGCAAAATTATTGGCGCTAGGCCGCCTTTAACACGAAAAAGTCGACGTCTGAGGTTTTTAGAGTCAGTATACACCTAGAAAAATTTACTGTAGCCCCTCGTTCCAGAAAATCGGTCGCATACACTCGGTGAGCATCCGAAAACACACTCAAAAGAAGTTTAATAAACAATTGTGCCTTTTCCAGGTGCGCAGTCACGAAATTTTACTACCCATCGATTTACAGTAGACCTATCGACAACATCGTCACTATAATCATCCATATTACATATCTGCCACCGGTAGCGCAGTTAAGTCGTTTCTGAGCATTTTTCCATTGTCATTCACCATTATGTAGCGGCCTTTTTTTTGTCTGATCCGAACTCGGAACTTCCTGAAACTACGAAATGTTAGGCATTTCTCCGGCCAAAAAGTTGAAAACTAAAGCATTATTGTGAAGCAATTCGTTTCTCGATGAACGTCTCCAATGAAAAGTCATGATTTTTTCAACATTTTATTTAGAGATACCTTGTTAACTTGCTGATCCCAAAATAGTGGTGTGTTGAGACCACATACGATGCTCGTAGAGCCTACGACACTACATATTCGTAGAGCCTACGACACTACATACTCGTAGAGCCGGAGAGGAGAGAAAAATAACCTTGCCAGGACACCTGCGGAACGTTTTATCGAATCAACAGGTCGACTTACAAGTCCTAAGAAAATATTCTCAAATGCGATATGCAACTTTCAAATTCGCATCTGGTGCAAGAAAGTAAGCAAAAAGTTCTGCACCAGTTATAATCGTCACTAGACTCGGCGTGTGCAAATTACAAAGACTTTTAAACCGACCCGTAACTTTAAGAAACGGGCGAAGATTAATTATTAGTTCGTTACAAGGAAAAAGGCGGAGTGTGAATGTGTTGTATATACAAATCCAATGTTATAAATGAAGTTTTATGAATGTTTCCCAAAAGTCTGTCGTTCCAGGAAGAAAAGTCCCGAAAACAAGTAAAAGGCATAAATCATTTGCATACGAGGACATACTCCATTTGTCAGTGTCAAATGCCGAACAATCTCCAGCCTCAATGAAGGCGGTAGCAGAAAGAAAACAAAATGCTGAAGTAGCAATCATTGCAAAATTTTCATAATCCACCCAAATGAGGAAATGTGATATCTCATAACCTCTAAATAACACCAAGCGCTAATCCTTTTTAAAGCGAAGAACGAACCGGAAATAACCTGTTCTCTGAGATCGTGAGTCTTTACCTTTTCCTCATAGCAAATAAGCGGTGGCGTGGCACTTCTTTTAATTATGGTTTATTATTCTGATGAAACAAACCTGTGATAAAATGAAAAGACCCTCAAGTGCTAACTGATTCCCGGAATCGCATAAATTCGATTCCTTGTCTTAAAGGATTCGCTATTAACTGTTTTCTCCGAGTAAAGGGGAAAAAAGGCAGAGGGAAGTTTTAAGTTGATTAATTGGCGGAACTTATGTCGGTTTCACTTCAAATGAAAAAGGCATACGAAGGGTATGCATAGGTCCTATGGCAAGAAGGGAATGAAAGGGTTTCGGAACATAAAAAGATGAACGAACACGACAAATAAACAAAGGACACGAAATTATTAATTCCCATCAAATGAAATGGTATAATTGGATGACATTAAAAAATTGAACCTCAAGTGAATTTGTTGAATTATATCTTTCTCTTGATCAATAATAATTCTAGATATTCAACAGTATAAGCACTTCCATCCGGGACGAATTATTCGAAGCTCCCTTTAAGCTAAAATTCCTTTTTAAAAAAGACTGGCTGAAAGATTCCGTATGTATTGTACAAATATGAAATTATTAAAAACATTTATTCCTCTCAGTTTCGTTTACGCTATCTGATGTAGAAATTAATATAGATATGCAGCGTGGAATAGTTAAAGTCACGGGAGAAAAGTGCACTAATTAATTCGGTGATTTTTTTACTCTTAGTTATGAATGGACCATTTTCGTTTTATTAATACTAGAAGCTGACGAAATTACAATCTTATAGAAATAATTGTTGTTGATCTTTCAAGAAAACAAACTAGCTACATTCAGCTTCGCGTCAGCTGGAATAAATATTTAAACCCACGAGGTGAGGTGGTATAGTATTAGTGTGCATAGTAATGGGAATTAATTTGCATAATATTTTGTATATATTGATGTCGCGTCATCGTATGTTTAAAAGCATTTATGAATATTCTGATTACTTTACGGCTAGGACTTTGCTGGATTTGTAAGTATGAGTTTAAAAATGTTCTTTCAACAAACCATTAAATGGAATCTTCGATCACTTGCATTTTAAGTATGTAGTTCTCGGAATATGCATGTATCTTAAACTCTGAGTAACTCCGTTCTATTACAGTCATCTCCAAATTGTTTCTCATATCCGTAATAAGGGGGATCTCTCTCGATCCAACAGCGTCATGCTCAATTGCGCAGTTCCGTTGAGAAGGGACTAGGCGAAACGCGGAAGATAGCGGAAGGAGTCTGAAGGGGGAATTCAGCGAATTTACGCCACCTCCGCCCGCCTTTGTCGACTCAAGAAACGCGCAAAAGGGTCGAGGCTTATCAAGGACACGGCGCCCGATGGCTACGCATCCTCTGGATCCCTCCTGGGGCCTTGCATTCGTCGGAAGCATGGGAAGGTCAATTGAGTTGCTGCCGTCAGTAATGTAGACGGAGGGACGTGAATCCATCCGGGGGCCTGGGACACTCCCCCCACCCTTGTCGATTTTTCCCAGCACGGATTTCTTACTTGGGTTCTTGAAGACATAAAAAGTTAATGGATGAAGCTTTTATTAGCATTGCGTAGCGCGAATTCTAAGTTAATGGTCAAGGAATGGAGGATTATTAAAATGGAAACAATTACAATCACACATATTTGTGAAATTCACTTGAATTTGGCAGAGCATGTAACTTTTGAAACTGATATAAGATCTCTGCTTTCTTCTCTTTGCAAGATATCACAGTTTCGCACCACTTTCTGAGCTACAGCATCAAGTGGAATTGTAGTAAATAGTTAGCAACATTCATTAGTATTTCAAATTTTCATTGACCTAGATATACTCGTAGATTCAAAACTAACGTTCCGTATGTTCATCGGTATGCACTAGCCGTGCTGGCTAGTGCATACCCATACCATATGTTGCGTTAGGAATAGATGTGTAGCAAGGAGTGGGTTATATATTTTACTAACACTATACCACTGTTTTACTGATTTTTTTATTAATATTTATGTTGTTCTGCGTGTCCATGAATATTTTTCACGAAGCTGAAACTTCGAAAGAATGTGATACAGGCTTCTTGCAATGGAGGTTCATCCATGCGAGTCTCCAGACCATTATTCTGTCGATGATAAACAAAGGACACGTTAAGTCGGTGGCAACTAGTTTTCAGTGGGAATAGTCTAGTATGAGCAAGAGTTCAAGCAAGTATGGTCCCAATAGTAGCCAAGGAACACAAACAAACCACGTGGATACGGTTGAAAAGATAACATCCGATTTCTTAGAGAAAAACAACATGACACAATAAAGTTGAAAGAAAGTTTCAATGCTCCTTGGTAGACAAATAATAAGGTTCATACCTCTGTGTCGAGATAGACAACGTTCTTTCTTCAACGTAAAAACATAAGGGTTAGCTGGTTTTTCTCCTAGGCAAGTTGACGTGTGGTAAAATGACTAATTTAGGAAGTGTACGAACCTTTTTTTCTTAGCAATCCCTATTCACGAGACACCTTCTTTATTAGGTGTCCGTGTATTTTCCTCTCAGACAAATTATAAATCAATCACATCATAGTCTACAATCTAAAGGATGGTTTATTGTGAGAATGCATGCAGAGGACTTATGAAATGTGTATATCACATAATCTGGATCATTTCTTTAGCAACCAGAAAATCAAATCGAAGCAAGAATTTGCTATCTGCTTCTAGCAATTTCCCTGAATTATCCAACATTCACAATATCTAGTTTTAATATCTGCCTGAATTTAACCAGGGTCATGATGAGAAACATTGTTTAGCTTCAAAGCCGGAACGCATTGGTTAGCTGTCAAATGTGCCTCCGCAACAGCCCCCAAAGACTCGGAGATGTTTTGTCTTAAAGTGTTCCATGGGTCTTCCCAATTGTCGATATATATCTGAGTACGTGAATGACAAACTCGCACTCAGTGGTTAAGTTACTAATAAGTCGTTTCTGCTGAATTAAATTATGAAGTTTATTATTATATTGAACAAATAAGAATTTTTTTAACCCCTCATTTTGACTGATTGACGGTTCATTGAATTAGGAGATAATCCTAATCACTCTGATTGAAAGTAATCTGACCAAGCTCATAGGGAAATGTGTTAGAGAAACCTAAAGGAGAGTTTGGAGAAATTGATATGGCTTATCATGCTTCTCCATGACTTGTTGATTTGTGTAGTCGAGATGAGAAGAAGTCGAGACGAGAGATTTGTGTAGTCGAGACGAACAACGCTCTGGGCGGTCGTCAACCAGCAAAACCGATAACAATGTAACTCGTGTTCGAGAATTGTTGGACCCTGACCGTCGATTGAATATCAAGATGGTGGCCAATGAACTGAACTTTTCTTCTACTTTTGTGTTTCGCATTGTTACTGAATATTTAGCGATGAGGAAAGTGTGCGCCAAGCTCGTGCTCAATGTGTTTGCCACAACGCGCCACGAGTCCGCGAATTACTGGCCGAACATCAGGTGTCAACGCCGCCCCCCCCCCCCTATAATCCTGGCGTCGCCCCAGCAGACATCTTTTTGTTCCCTCGGATTAAGACAACCCTGAAAGGAACCCGTTTTTCGTTCATAGAAGAGATCCAATCAGCCGTGACGAAGACCTTGCGAGAGCTGCCCGAAGACGCCTTCCAGGGGGCGTAGCGGTCATGGCAGAGTCGCTGGAAAAAATTTGTAGAGGCCCAAGGACATTACTTTTGGAACGCACCCTGTATGTTGCTATTTGGGAAAGCACAGGATTCCCATTCGATGTTGGAATCGTGATGGTAGCATCCTCGTTTGTGATTATACCACTTTTGGTGTATCAAACGTTTTGATTAGTCATTTAAATATCAGTAAAGGATTAAATGTTCAGCATTCGCCAAGCTGGAAACCTAGTATTTCAGGCAAGATGTAAGATACTAGTATAATCAGGTCAAGCTGAAAGCTATTATTACTCATGATTCGCCAAGCTGAAAGATTAAGTGTTTCAGTCAACTCAGTCAGTCTGCTTCAACCAATCTGTCAATATGGGCATTTGACGAATTGGGACGGGGCTCTTAAATTTGTCATTCTGCTTCACAAAGTACTCCATTTCATTTGTGTTGTTGGTTTTTACGCCGGGTTACACCCGAAACCCAGTCATTATTGAGCGAAACTACTAATCGTAATTCTCATACATGTATGGTATAGATTGATTAACGAATTCCTTCCTATAAAATTCACTTCTTCTTATTCGAATCTATGTTATCATTGCATTTCTTTTTATTTCTCCCAAATACTTCTTCACTGGCCCGTCCATCCTTTCAGTGACTTCCATCGGCATATTTGCGTGGATTCTTTGCATCTGTATTCAACAGGGATGCAAATATAATCATCCGGAAAAGTTGAAGATACATTTTGAGAAAAGCAATTCAGATTTAAGATGAACCAAAGAACAAATGAGAACATACTCGCTGTACCGGAGTGATGACATAAGAGTCACAAGTCAATAATCCACAGCATAAGGCACGCTTGAAGAATGTCTAACAAAAAAACATCGAGGGGAGCAAGACATTCAAGTGGCTGAAAAACCTTGAATGCATCACAAAGACAGAAGAACAAAATATATACGAGGAAAAAGTCTCCACAATGAAAAAAGATATCTAGACGGAAAAAGAAGCGAAAATAAAAATAAAACAGATGCGTAGAAAGAAGAGGATGAGAAGTTCAGTCAACCAGTCTCCGACTTTAATGATCTGTTAATGATATCGTATGCAAACGTTGAACAGTAATTGAGACGAAAGAAAATCACAACCGTTCAAAATAATCATATCAATGAATTGACGACTTTTTGGAGTTGTTGCAGTGAAGGGGTCTCTGAGAATAAGGAGAAAAAGTTCAAGTTTGCATCCGGAGACCCGATCAAGGCTACTGAATGCATAATAGTATAACTCAAGGACTTCAAGATATTTTTCAAGGGCGCCCAAATTCCTGAACTTAACATCTAATGCGTAATCTATTCGCTTCTTGTGGAAGATTCTTTTTGTTTGGGGAGGGATAATCAAGCCATGTGACAGTTGATTTCGTGTCTTTCCACAGTCCATCTCGGCTGGATTAACGCGAATAAACAGAATATTTTTAGTGATCAAGTATTTTTCTGGAAAATTGTTGTTCGTAACGATATTTGGTAGTTCCTCCTCTAATTAACGGCTGTCCTATAACGGTACCTTTAAACAGACAATTTTGAAAAAAATACGTTTTTTGCCTTTTAACTTTGCTTTGTTCTTCCTTCTAGTGGGCTAATCGATGTAATTTATCCCATCCGATTTTTAGTCATGTAAATCAATAAGTAACAGTTTCTTTTCATTTTATTCAAACGTGAGGATTTGAGCCAAACGTGAAAGTTGTTATTCTCTTTACGCTCGAAAATTGTTAAACGCATTAATGATTTCAATAATTAGGTCAAACATCACTGCATAATATGAAAGGAAAGTTCGTCCTCTGAGAATTACCTTCTAGTTATATTTCCCTGAGAAATGACATTTTCGCATACAATATTTGAGGAATATTATGATCATGCATTGGAAACTAGCATCTCTCCCGCCGCGTCCTAAGCACATTCATTCGTGAAAGAGCTATTCTGACATGTGACGCCGCAGGCCGTTGATTCACCGAAAGTATGAATAGGAAATTAAACATTTCCATTGGAACGGAACCGAAAATTCATAAATTTCTTGCCAACCGCTGTGAAACAGAGGCTCTCTCCACCATGCTGAGTCCCGAAGGGTTAGGAGCGGTAAAGGAATCTGCTGTCATTGGAACTCGCGCGACTGGCGATTCTAATAGCGCCCTTAATGCGGGCTGCACTGAAATGTAGTACCAAGGAAATTGTTGTGCTTACGATTCCCGAAATGTTTTATATTTTTAGTCTAAATTTTGTTGCTCTTAGCTTTTAATATCTTTGTTCACTAGTTCAGACTACTGCTAATGAGAGCTACGACCAGTTAGTGCATTACAGACTTATATTCAATAAGCTCCCAAAGTACGTATTAGCCTTATCTCTGGATGTCATATTGGATAAAAAGGAATGAAAATCATTATAAAAGTCGAATAGCGATCCGAAATGATATGTAGAGAACGTGAAATCACACATGGATCTAAAAAAATTCCTCTTCAATTAAACGGGAAGAGAGTGATGGATTTATGAGTCATTGGAAGTTGTTATTGTTCTCCAATTTCGCCGTGGTAATTCCGAAAGTGATAGTAACTGCGCGGCACAAAATTATGGGGCTATCCTTAAATTACGTAAGAGTGTTGGAGGGTAGAGGACAGTGTGCCATTTCATAACGTTACATAACGGAGGTCGGTGGGGGGAGAAAGAAAAAATCTTACTTAAGCTACATCAATGCATTTTTTCCGCCATAGCTTATGAAGAAAAAACGTTAATTATCTTTCATTGCCATTTTTGTGAAAATTGCATTTAAAGATACTCTCACTTCGGAGTTTAGATTTTGACAATCCATTGAAAGAATTTCGAAATATCTGTTTCATTTGACTGTACTTATTTATTAAGCAGCGTACTTTTCAAAACAAAAACTTAATTGAACTGATCAATAATCATATAAAGAAAGGCTTTCCTAAAGTATAAATGCGTTTTTTTTTCTTTTTTTAAAGTACGATGCTTGTTGGATGTAAATCATATCACCGATAATAATCGCCGATCTTTTCTCTTAGATTCTTTCAAAGGTCGGGGGAGTTAAAAAAATGACCAATTTAAGGACGGCCCCAATTGTGATTGGCTGACGTCACTTCGTCCGCTGAATGCTTTCCGATGGGTAGCTGTTTGACGTCATAAAGTAAGGGTAGCAAATGAGAGATGATGATAAAGTAAGCAAAGTCTAAAGATCTCTCAATGGTAGCGGGTGAAGATCCTGGATTAGAACGCGATTGCGATTTCTCCACGATGTCCATGTTGTTTATTGAAAGATATATATAATATGTATATGTGTGTGTGTGGGGGGGTGGTGCGGGTATAGTGTGGGTCGTGGTAGCCTAGGGGCAGAGCGTTGAACTATTGACCGGAGGGACCGGGGGGTTCGATTCCCAGGCGAGCCTCTCTGGGCACCTGCAGCTCCACCCAAGCTATTTAATTTTTCGGGTACCAGATCTTCCTGGGAAACCATAACCGGCACTGGGTGAAAACTGGCCCCCCTACCCTGATGTGTGAATTTCACACGGCGTCGGGCTTAGTACTGGGTGAACTCTACCATTATCTAACAAACCGACCTTCGGGTTGATTACTGTGTTTATGGTTTATATGTATAGTGTAAGTAATAGTTACAAAAAATATGGAATTGAGACAGGCTGTGGATCTCCAGAAATTTCGTTAGGAATAAAATGAGTATAGTAAATATTAATTAATGATTAAAATGTTGTCTCCTTAGTCACTTTGCTTTGATATTAATTTATTCCTTGGTCATAACTTTGGTTTCATAGTCTATAGCTACTAATTACTTAAGAAAATAACTTTCTAAAGGTGTTCATTTGTTGAGAATATATTCGATCGTACAAATATTATGGGAAGACGACGGTAATTGGAGATTAGAATAATAACATAAGAGGGAGTATGAAAAATGCTAAACTCCGTCATCGTCACGGGTTAACAATTTGTTTGTAGAATCTCTCCAAGCCGCCCTTTTGACTGCCCCTATTTTCAATGCATCATATTTCTTTTTGCTGAATTATTCTATTGCCTTCTTATAATTCATCTTGGTTCAATGAAGTTCATATAATGCCCTAGTGTTTAAGTTTAGTATTTGTAAATGCCGAGTAATAAACGTTGATTATGAGCGTTACGTTAGTTGACATGACCACTTTACGACTTGTTTTTGAATTCAAAACTCGCTAAACTTTTATTGGTCTTGCGCATATATTTTTTAATATGATTTGACTTTAAGAAATTTAAGAAAAAAGACTTTGGAGATAAAACTTCCATCCTTCGTCAAGTACATATGTACGCCGAGAATCCACGATATATTTAGCCAAGTCCAGCAGTCATGTGCTAGATGCATTATCCTTCCCTTCTGAATTCGGGATTTTCATTGTCCCGTTCCGCCCAAGCATCGGCAAGAGTTTCGTTGGATTGGGAAATATCCAGGGTTGGTATGTCATTGAAAAATATCGACAATAAAAAATTGGCGCACGAATAGCATTAAAATCTGGAACATCAAAATGCCCGCCAAAAAAAAATTCGCTAATCTGAAAGCGTTTATAGTCAATCGACCTTTGGAAAATATTAAAGTGTTTTTGTTGAAGGCACATTGTTTGGAAAACAGAGGATACTCATTTTATATGCCCTCAGATTCGAATTTTATGAATTATTTTACGGGTGAATAGGGGAAAAACTGTGTAGTACTGCAATCATACGCTATTGGTTTTCATGGGATGTCTCGACAAATAAGAAGTTTTGATATCTGAGATGTCAGACAAAAGAAGTTTTCCATAGTATATTATTTCTCTCATGGGAAAGCAAAATAAGCAGAAATAAACTTGCTCTTATTCTTCTGCTACGGCGCCCTTTAGTACGTGTTCCAATGTTGAATGGTCCTCTACTAGTAAGCTATGAAAAAATTAAAATTTGTTCTCAAGACAATAGGCCATGTTCCCTGTGGCGAATTTCGTATTGAACGAGGCAGGTTCTCGAATAAGAGGGCTACTTTTCAAATGTTCGTAGTAACAGGTGAGGTGGCCGACAGCTGAGGCCATTTGCGACACTAAGGATACGTGGAGTAATATGGTAGGATTAGGATTTTCAGGGAATTGAGGAAGAGGGGAGGAGAGAAACAGCGTCGGCATTAAAATACATGTATGTCGCCAAGCGGTCATATAGTTCGACGTCTCATCGGACGTGCAGGGTGATCTACTTGAGGTGCTCCGCACTTGGCACCCAAGGAGGGATGGGTCACCTCTTAACTTTTTGCCGCCGCCGGGATGGGCGGTCGGGTCTACATCTACATCTACATAAATACCCAGCGAGCCACCAAAAAGGTGTGTGGCAGGGGGTGTAGCACCATGAGGGAAGGGTAAGGGTTGAGGGGGTTGGGGGTTAGGTGAGGAAAGGTGGGGGGAACCTGTAAGAAAAAAAAATATATATATATACAAATATATCGATGATGCGGAAGTACTCACGAGAGCAATATAACTTTTGGACGGCACAATAGAACACAGAATAAAACAGATAATACTTAAAAGGACACTCACACTGTAGATGATGTAAGCTTTCGGCCTACTCCGAGGCCTTCTTCAGGTCAGACTCAGGTCTGACCGGAAGAAGGCCTCGGAGTAGGCCGAAAGCTTAAATCATCTACAGTGTGAGTGTCCTTTTAAGTGTTATCTGTTTTATTCTGTGCTCTGTATACAAAAATATATATACACACACATATATTTTTATTATTAGGTAATCTACCGGTTAAGGTAGGTTTTTTTTTGGATGGACACAACTATCAAATAAACATTTTGTGACTCTCCACCTAGCAAACTAATCTATATCAGGTCCCTCTTCATCTCGGTGTACTTCTTTCCTCCCTTCATCCCGTCCAACATCCCTATCCTGTTCCTACCCTTACCTCGCTTGCCCAACATTCTCCCCTCTATTACCCTCTTCAACATTCCACTACCGCTCAATACACCTTTCATCCATTTTTCCTGCCTCCATAGGATTTCTCTCAACAAACCCCTCTCCTCACCCACCATTTCCAGTACTTCCTCATTTGTTTTCCTTTCGGTCCATTTCACCTTCTCCATTCTTCTCCACACCCACATTTCAAAAGCCTCCAATCTACGTCTATCCTCCTGCTTCAGCGACCACGTTTCCGCGCCGTACATAGCTACGCTCCATATCAGAGTTTTTACGAGTCTTGTCTTAACATCCCTACTCAACGTCCCCGTCATCAACTCCCTCCTTGAGAAAGCCTCCTTGCCCAGCGCAATTCTTCTCCTTACGTCCCTACCACTTTGACCGTATTGGTCCAAAACACTTCCGAGATATGTAAACTGCTCTACCTGCTCTATTCTTTCCCCGCCTATTTTAATATTTAGCTTAGCCTTTTTCTTTCTGGAAAATCGCATAACCTTTGTTTTATTAATATTGATTCTCATCCCATATTTATCGCACTGAACCTCCAATTCACTCAACAATGCTTGCAACCCCTTGGCTGACTGAGCAACTAATGCTTGGTCATCAGCAAACCTAACCGATTTTACGAGTTCCCCTCCGACTTTCATTCCTACCTCCAGTTCTTCCCATGCCTCTTTAATCATTTCCTCTACATATACGTTGAACAGTACCGGTGACAATGGGCAACCCTGCCTTACACCTCTTCCTAACACTGCCCATCCAGACTCTCCGTTCCCCACTCGCACCTGAGCAGTCTGAGACATGTACAGGTTGCGGATCAGTCTCCTGTCCCTCCAATCCATTCCTATTTTCTGCAATACACGCATTAATTTTTCCCAATTCACTCTATCAAACGCTTTTTCGAAATCTACAAAACAGGCAAAAACGTCCTGATTGTATTCTATATTCCTCTCGACTAGTGATCTCATTACTGCAATGGCATCACGCGTACCTCTTCCTTTCCTGAACCCAAACTGATCATCCCCTAAGTAATCATTCGCCTTACTCTCTATCCTTTTGTTGATGATCCTGAGAATAACTTTAGCTGCGTGGGATATCAAACTTATTGTTCTGTAATCCTCACATGACGAAGCCTTTGCCTTTTTTGGAATAGGAACTAACACCGATCTCACAAAATCTTCCGGCCAGATTCCTTCCTCATAGATACTACGAATCAGTCCATATATGGCCTTCTTCTCACCTTTCCCTAACCATTTCAACATTTCTACAGGAATATTGTCCACCCCCACAGCCTTATTTGCTTTCATCTCCTTTAATGCCCTTTCTATTTCATCGTCGAGTATGCCTGGACCTAAGCTATCTTCTTCTACGTCATGTTCCTTTTCTATGTCTAACCTTGTCGGCCTAAGTTCTTTACCATACAGTGTTTCTATATATTCCTTCCATCTCTCTTGGATTTTTCCTGGTTCAACTATTATCTTACCCCATTTATCTTTAACTGTTAGCACAGCTCTTGCCTTCTTACTTCCCGATAATAACTTAACCTTGCTGTATAGAGCACCAATTTCACCCTTCTTCTGTAAACTTTCCATATCCTCGCATTGCGTTTTCCACCATTCTTCTTTTGCTTTATTTGTGGCCCTTCTCAGTTTATTGTTTAACTCTTTGTACTTCATTTTGCCTAACTCTGTGTTTACATTTTTCCATCTTCTTCTCTCATCCATCTTTGCAATCATCTCATCCATTACCCATGGTTTCCTTGTCCTTTTCCCGTTAACGGTTCCTATAGTGTCTTTAGCGGCTTCCAATATCCCTTTCTTGATACATTCCCATTTTTCTTCGATAGTACTCAGTTCTTTACCGTCATCCATCATTTTCTCTACAGCCTGCTGATACTCCTTCCTCGTTAATGCATTTACTGCTTCTAAATTCCATTTCCTAACCCGCCGCCCTTGCCTTATCTTCTTGAAACGAACATTACATTTTATAACAACTAAATTGTGGTCAGAGTCCGCATCCGCTCCTGGGAAACTGTGCGAATTTATCACACCGTTCCTAAACCAGTGCCTAACCATAATATAATCTAACTGATACCTTTCTGAGTCACCTGGCATTTTCCATGTATACCTACGCCTTTTGTGGTGTCTAAACCATGTGTTAGTGATGACTAACCCCTGTCTCCTGCAGAATTCAATTGCTTTCTCCCCGCGTTCATTCCTCGTGCCTAACCCATAGTCCCCCACCTCACCACCATCTCTTCCTTCGCCTACCGTCGCATTCCAATCCCCCATCACTATCAAATGTTTCCCTGCTGGAACACTCGCGATGATATCCTCTAACTCATCATACATCCTATCGACTTCCTCCTTGTGGTTGCTCGGTGGCATGTATACCTGAACAATGACCAAGTTCGTCGGCTCTGCTTTAATCTCTACGAGTAAAATTCTATCTGTCGCTTGCTGTATGTTGACTACGTTTCTTCCTACCCCTTTATTTAAAATTACGGCAACTCGTCGTTGGCTTTCGACCCCGCCGCACACACACACACACACACACATATACATATATATATATATGTATGTGTGTGTGTATGTATATATATATATACATACACATATACACATACATATACATACACACACACACATGTATACATTTCCTCGCGCAGTCCCTAACCTGTACATTAATACTTATTGTAATGAACTAAGTCCTTGGGGAATTTCGGCTACAAGCATTCTGGTCCCTTATCGTTCTTGGAAAAAATGACATTTTAAACCTGTCAGTCCTGCAGTCTATCTCTCTAGTCTTATATTCGTGATCCCTTCGACCGTCTAACCTGTACGTTGGGGTTCGTATTATATCCTTGATGTCATCGGAAAAGGGTCCATCTTTAAATGTTTTTAATAAGTTTAATCTATATTGAAAACGCCGCTGTGTAAGAGAATCCCAACCTAAATTGTCTAGCAAAGTGGATACGCTGCTGAGTTGGTCATAACAATGTTTGACAAATCTAGCCCCCCTCCGCTGAACTTGATCTAATTCCGAAACCAAATTTATATTATGAGGATCCCATATACTGGTAGCATACTCTAGGTGGGGCCTGACCAAGGCAAGGAAACATCGTTCTTTCACCTTTTCGTCGCATTTACCTAGCACTCTTTTCACAAATCCCAATTTTTTATTAGCACAACCGCATATTTCTCGTATGTGTTTTCCCCAGGACAGATCGTGAGTAATTGTTACACCCAAGTATTTAAAGCAATCTACCCTCGCGATATTGGTTTGTTTCACTTTGTAACTATAAGGGAGGGAATTACTCTTTTCCCAAAAATGTATTACTACGCATTTTTAAAAATTTAATTCCAATTGCCATGTATCGCACCAATTTCCTAGGGGTTGGAAGCCAGTATGCCCGCAACCACATCAACCCATGAAATGCGTCGTATATACGAGATGGTAGCCTCCATTTTGTAAGGTTCACTTCACGTTATAGACCTGCTGTCATGAATGATATAGGCTTATCATGAGTGTATTGTTATAGTATTTTTGTCTTTTCTCTTTGAAAGAGGTGTTTTTGAAAAAGTGTGAGAAAAAATGTGTGAGCTATTCTGAAATTGGTTTAAAGATTTGAATTTTAAAAACTCTTCAAATTAGGTTAGGTTAGGTTTCAGCCATGTGAAAAAAAATTGAGTTACAAAAAATGTTTTGAGTTAAATAAAAGCAGGATTAAAACGTACATTACTAAAAAATCGATTACTGACCGGAGGGCGCGAGGAGTTCGATTCCCGGATAAGCCTCTCTGGGCACCTGCAGCTCCACCCAAGCTATGTGATTTTTCGGGTACCATATCTTCCTGGGAAACCATAACCGGCACAGGGAAAGGAACTCGCCCTCCTACTCTGATGTGTGAATTTCGCACACCGTCGGGCTTAGTACAGGGTAAACTCTACCGTCACCTATCAAACCAACCTTCGGTTTGATTACTGCTTTAATGTTTTTTTTATGTTTTATGCCTTATAGTGCAAGTAATTCTTTAACTTTTGATTTAATAAGTGATTATTAACATATGCAGATTTAGGTGTTGGCGAGTTAAGCGTGAATACGAGTAATAGTAGTTAGGGTCGGATTTGGTTTGATTCTGCCGCTATATGCAAATGTATTCCTTACATATATATATATATATATATATATATATATATATATATATATATATATATATATATATATATATATATATATATATTTATTTATTTATTTATTAGGTAATCTACCGGTTAAGGTAGGTTTTTGGATGGACACAACTATCAAATAAACATTTTGTGACTCCCCACCTAGCAAACTAATCTATATCAGGTCCCTCTTCATCTCGGTGTACTTCTTTCCTCCCTTCATCCCGTCCAACATCCCTATCCTGTTCCTACCCTTACCTCGCTTGCCCAACATTCTCCCCTCTATTACCCTCTTCAACATTCCACTACCGCTCAATACACCTTTCATCCATTTTTCCTGCCTCCATAGGATTTCTCTCAACAAACCCCTCTCCTCACCCACCATTTCCAGTACTTCCTCATTTGTTTTCCTTTCGGTCCATTTCACCTTCTCCATTCTTCTCCACACCCACATTTCAAAAGCCTCCAATCTACGTCTATCCTCCTGCTTCAGCGACCACGTTTCCGCGCCGTACATAGCTACGCTCCATATCAGAGTTTTTACGAGTCTTGTCTTAACATCCCTACTCAACGTCCCCGTCATCAACTCCCTCCTTGAGAAAGCCTCCTTGCCCAGCGCAATTCTTCTCCTTACGTCCCTACCACTTTGACCGTATTGGTCCAAAACACTTCCGAGATATGTAAACTGCTCTACCTGCTCTATTCTTTCCCCGCCTATTTTAATATTTAGCTTAGCCTTTTTCTTTCTGGAAAATCGCATAACCTTTGTTTTATTAATATTGATTCTCATCCCATATTTATCGCACTGAACCTCCAATTCACTCAACAATGCTTGCAACCCCTTGGCTGACTGAGCAACTAATGCTTGGTCATCAGCAAACCTAACCGATTTTACGAGTTCCCCTCCGACTTTCATTCCTACCTCCAGTTCTTCCCATGCCTCTTTAATCATTTCCTCTACATATACGTTGAACAGTACCGGTGACAATGGGCAACCCTGCCTTACACCTCTTCCTAACACTGCCCATCCAGACTCTCCGTTCCCCACTCGCACCTGAGCAGTCTGAGACATGTACAGGTTGCGGATCAGTCTCCTGTCCCTCCAATCCATTCCTATTTTCTGCAATACACGCATTAATTTTTCCCAATTCACTCTATCAAACGCTTTTTCGAAATCTACAAAACAGGCAAAAACGTCCTGATTGTATTCTATATTCCTCTCGACTAGTGATCTCATTACTGCAATGGCATCACGCGTACCTCTTCCTTTCCTGAACCCAAACTGATCATCCCCTAAGTAATCATTCGCCTTACTCTCTATCCTTTTGTTGATGATCCTGAGAATAACTTTAGCTGCGTGGGATATCAAACTTATTGTTCTGTAATCCTCACATGACGAAGCCTTTGCCTTTTTTGGAATAGGAACTAACACCGATCTCACAAAATCTTCCGGCCAGATTCCTTCCTCATAGATACTACGAATCAGTCCATATATGGCCTTCTTCTCACCTTTCCCTAACCATTTCAACATTTCTACAGGAATATTGTCCACCCCCACAGCCTTATTTGCTTTCATCTCCTTTAATGCCCTTTCTATTTCATCGTCGAGTATGCCTGGACCTAAGCTATCTTCTTCTACGTCATGTTCCTTTTCTATGTCTAACCTTGTCGGCCTAAGTTCTTTACCATACAGTGTTTCTATATATTCCTTCCATCTCTCTTGGATTTTTCCTGGTTCAACTATTATCTTACCCCATTTATCTTTAACTGTTAGCACAGCTCTTGCCTTCTTACTTCCCGATAATAACTTAACCTTGCTGTATAGAGCACCAATTTCACCCTTCTTCTGTAAACTTTCCATATCCTCGCATTGCGTTTTCCACCATTCTTCTTTTGCTTTATTTGTGGCCCTTCTCAGTTTATTGTTTAACTCTTTGTACTTCATTTTGCCTAACTCTGTGTTTACATTTTTCCATCTTCTTCTCTCATCCATCTTCGCAATCATCTCATCCGTTACCCATGGTTTCCTTATCCTTTTCCCGTTAACGGTTCCTATAGTGTCTTTAGCGGCTTCCAATATCCTTTTCTTGATACATTCCCATTTTTCTTCGATAGCACTCAGTTCTTTACCGTCATCCATCATTTTCTCTACAGCCTCCTGATACTCCTTCCTCGTTAATTCATTTACTGCTTCTAAATTCCATTTTTTAACCCGCCGCCCTTGCCTTATCTTCTTGAAACGAACATTACATTTCATAACAACTAAATTGTGGTCAGAGTCCGCATCCGCTCCTGGGAAACTGTGCGAATTTATCACACTGTTCCTAAACCTGTGCCTAACCATAATATAATCTAACTGGTACCTTTCTGAGTCACCTGGCATTTTCCATGTATACCTACGCCTTTTGTGGTGTCTAAACCATGTGTTCGTGATGACTAACCCCTGTCTCCTGCAGAATTCAATTGCTTTCTCCCCGCGTTCATTCCTCGTGCCTAACCCATAGTCCCCCACCTCACCACCATCTCTTCCTTTGCCTACCGTCGCATTCCAATCCCCCATCACTATCAAATGTTTCCCTGCTGGAACACTCGCGATGATATCCTCTAACTCATCATACATCCTATCGACTTCCTCCTTGTGGTTGCTCGGTGGCATGTATACCTGAATAATGACCAAGTTCGTCGGCTCTGCTTTAATCTCTGCGAGTAAAATTCTATCTGTCGCTTGCTCTATGTTGACTACGCTTCTTCCTACCCCTTTATTTAAAATTACGGCAACCCCTCGTTGGCTCTCATCCCCGCCGCTGTATATTACTCTATAATTGTCACTCCAGTAATCCCCGCTATCCTTCCATCTCACCTCGCAGAGGCCTAAAACATCTATGTTACCTCTTTCCATCTCTCGCTTAATATTTTCTAATTTGCCTCTCCTCAACATTGTCCTGACGTTCCAGGTTCCTATTCTAACTACTTTCGCCTTCTTCTGAGTCTTCTGTCCTGCTGAAGTTATTTCTTCCCTGCAAGGGTTTCGTGGGATGACGACCGCGGAAGCCTTGCCTCTCCCGCTGCCGGGCACGACACACGGCCTCTTGGGCCGTGTCCCGTAGTTGCCAGGACTCATATTATCTATAGTGCCCATCATAATATTCTTGGGAATCATAATTGAGGTGGTTTCCCGTTGCCTTCCTCAATAGTGTTTTTAACGTGACACCATCACTTAATGGCCGCCCCACTGGGGTCAGACGCCATTGCAGCCGCCTCACTGAGGAACAGACGCTGCGTGGACTACCTTTCGTCTGGCTCCTAACCTTCGACCTATCTGGCATGGGTGACCCTTCCAGGAGTAATTATTATTACTCCCGCCAGCACAGCTCTAGGGGTCATCGGAACACACAAGCCCTTCCACCACGACAAGGTTGTAGTCCATGATCTTATGTATATAAGCCTTTATTATCGTGATGCAAAATATTCTTGAACCCCAAATTACAACTCAATCTTTATCTTTGGAACGCTAATAAGTTAAGATAAGGAGCTTATTTTAACTCTTTAACTTAAACCATTAAGTTATTTTTTGTTAACCTGTTGACACGAATTTATTTCTCCAGAAAAAACTTTAAATTGACACGATAACAGTTAATGGGTCTAATGAAAGAATTTCATGGCATTTAAGAAAATGCTATAGATGTTTGTATCCACACCAAAAAAGTAATATTGTTATATTTGCCGACGATATAGTTATCGTGGGAGAGAGAGAGAGAGAGGTAGGGGGGAGTTCTGAAAACACGATTGTTTATTTAGAGAAGGCGTTGGAAAGGTGTGACCTGATGATAAAAAAAATGTTATTGTTCCTGGAAGGGAAGTGCAGGACAACACAGATATCAAACTGTGAAATCAAAAGCTTGAAGAAGTGGAAGAGTTACTTTATTCATTGTATTTAACGTTCTCTTAGCCGTGTAATCGGTCAAACAATGTACTTTTCTTTCTCTATACGCATGAGGTACAGTGGAACTTCATAATACGAGCATTCTATAATCCGTTTCGCGATCTTTCTCGTGAAGAGACACACTCGTTTATTGAAAGACCTCTTCACATATAAGTTAATGTAAAATACTATAATGCGTTCATTGCCGAAAAAAATGATTATATGCTAGGGTTATTCAATGAAAATTAAGTATACATTGTTTAGAATCGTGGATTACGTTCACCTTTTCTTCCATCGCGGAAGGAAGAAACCGAGAATGCCAACTCGATTTGTAAAAACATAAAAGAATCGAAATAAATTGTGAATTATTTACTGTACGTACCTACTTCCTTTTTAATAGAAAACTGTCCAAAGATGCAACAATTTCAGAGTGTAAAAATCATTCGCCTTGAATGATTTTTACACTCTGTAATTGTTACAATGAAATGCATGTTAGCGGATGACTCCGTCAAAAGTTGCTGTTGCGGCATCTCCCGCAGTTTCTTGAAATCTGTCCAAAGATATTTGTTTTGGCGGACACATCAAAATTTGGTAAAAATGCGGCTCAGAATAATCGCAAAATAAATTAATGGCGCGCATCGCCACTGTCTTATTGGGGCGAACCCTTATGCCATGGTATGATGCAAAATGTTGCTATTTAGCCTGCTGTTTGGACTAAGGCTGGACTTCTTGAAGGCCCGTAGACTTTCTGAATGTAAAACAAGCAGGGGTTTAATTTCCATGTCGCCGCTTGCATTTGCGCGAAGTGACAGCGTGAGACGACCTTTCATTGGCTTGTGGCGGGGCAATGCATTCTCTTCCACTGTTATGTGCGTAAAATACGTTCGCTTCACCATCTTCTTCCCGAGGAGAACCGTCTCGCCACAATTAAAAACATGTTGCGGCAGGTAACCCTCAGGATCTACGAGCTTTTTGAAGTCACCAATGAAGTTCTCAGCTGCCTTTGACTCAGAGCTTGCTGCTTTACCATCCCTCACAATGCCGTGGATGACGGTTCTTCTCATTAACTTCTCGAACCATACACGGCTTCCCTTAAATACTGATTGGCCAGTTGATGATCCTCACATCTTATAAACGAGTTCGGCGAAATTCACTTTCCCCATCTCACAAATTATATTCTCGTTAATGGTGTCGCATTGCAATTGGTTTTCGCTTGTGCATATGAGAAGTAACCTTTCTACATAATTGAGAATACGTAACCGTTGCGTAGATACTCTTGTCACCCTATTTGAAGCATTTGTCTCCTTAGTCTTGCCCGTGTTCTTGAAGGAAAAGCCAATCGTTGATGTCAACCGATTGTTAATATGCGTACTAGATCAGCTACGCACCTTGCTACCGATTTTCAACGATTTTACTTTTCATTTCTACCGTTCTTTTTTATTTTTAATTCTCTTGTGGCTTCTCCTTACGGATTTTTCTTTGGGGTCAATTTTAAAACCATGCTCAAAATATTATACAACTTTGCACAAAAAACGCTAATAAAATGTTTAAACACAAGTTTGGAAAAATATGTGATCACTAGCAACGCAAAGATGCTAGCGGAACTAGTTCTAAAGGCAAACTGCAGTAGCAGGCGCGCAACGAATCCGGGAATTCCTCTCTCCTCATCATTCATTGTGCGTAAAGTCGCTCGTTAAGCGATGCAGTCTTTCGATACCAATATTTTGCTCGTTATGGAAATTACTCGCTGTGCGAGGCGCTTGTTAAGCGATATTTCACTGAAAATGAAAGCGTATAGTTTTCATGTAAAAGTTCGACTCTGAGACTTAACGGAATTACATTTATCGAAGTCCCATGAACACATTTGCATCATTTTACGAATGGAGTCTGTGTGTATGCCATAGGTATTTAGTCGGCACGATAACTCAAAAGATAGTAATGTAATTAGTACGAAAGTTTGATTTGAAGCGAATGTTCCAGAATGGGCTAACATAAGCACCGACTGCTGCGTGCCTTTATTTGCACATCGTCGTAATAAGGACCCGCCATCAATCGGGCATGCCCTCTCTGAACGTTAGGCTGGATAGTTTAAGTCATGAATATTTACAGTAAAGAGGTGTTTTTGTTAGGAAGGGAAATGTCAATGGACAGGGTTTGCTTTACAGCGTTTTTTTCCCATTTCTACGTACACGCACACAAATACACGTGCGTATGCGTGCACATACATACACACTCTCACATACTCGATACAGATGATCTTATCCTCATCCACTCAAATATACTTATGTGATTGTATAATACATATTTTTTTGTTTTCTCATTTTTTCATGGCGACATAGGCGGTTATTGTAGGAGAATAGATTTTGAATGGGTTGTGGGAATGATTGTTGGATGGTAGGAATGAATGGTGGAAATAACTTGATCTTATGGAATCAATAGACTTCAGTCTTAAGAGGTGAAAAACATCAGTTTCTAGCCTCGCGGGGACGGGACTCCTCACCGACGACGGGACGGCATTGTATTCCACCGTTATAACATGCGAACCCTCTTCCGTCACGTTCAAATTCCGTATGTGGGGATGTAATTGTGTGAAAGCTTTTCTCATGAGCTCACGTTTGCGAGATTCATTCCCACCTCCACCCTCACGAAAATGACTTCGAATCCCTCAGCCCATATTGTTTGCGTCGCTGTTCGCGTGCATTTATACTCCTTACACTAATGCCTTAGCGGAATGATATCACTTTTTCTCCAGTGAAACTCACGCACTTGACCACTCCGGAGACGCTACGGTCGTCACACAGAAGGCTTAGTGACGTTGGCGACAGTCGTGAATCTCTAGCGCGTGGTCTACATTCGTTCAGAAATAAAAAGAGTTCAGCGTTTGACGACTCGAATCTTCCAGGTTCAACGCACCGACGCGACGTAGCGATCTGACATGCGTACGTCATTAGGAATGGTATCGAACGACTAATAAGAGCCTCAAGATATCTCCGCCCATTTTTCACTCTCGCACGTTTTGGGATGTTATGGGCACAGAATTGATTCGTTCTATGATAGTAAATACGTGAGGGAATATTACGAAATTTAAACGAATTTTCTTTTACATAGGTCTGGGTAGCTCGAGAGAAACAATTTTTTTGGATTGTCCAAAAAGCATTTCCGTGGTTTTATAATTCTTAGCTGTTCTTGCAATTAGAAGAATTTAATTTTCTGTCGGTAAGAAACAAATTCATTTCTTGTACCATAAAATAGTGATTTAAGTTCTGTAACTCCGGAGATCAAAGTCGAATTTATAACCTGAGATAAGTGCTATATGTTCTGATTAAGGGATTTTTTTGCAATAATTTTGCGTATATCTTTCGAAACATCAACATTTTGAAGAAGTGAAAAGAATGAAGAATATTAGAGATAAATGCTACGAATGTTTCTGTAAAGGTTGAAATGTTTATATCTGTAACACTGTATGAAGCGTTATCAGGAATGAAGGATAATTGATGAAGACCGTAATTTTCGTCTAATTAAACTGCATAGATGCTCTTGCAAGTGTGGCAAAGCGAGTCTGTAGGCAAAAGAACGGATTGATTGAGTTCGATTGCTATGGGAAAACGTAAAAATAAGTGATCGTTTAGAATTAAGTTGACAGACATTAAAGAAACATAATCGGAAATGTTGTCATAAAATATTTTTAAATAATTGTATACTCTCGCTATTAACTTCATTGCCCGTGTCAGGAACTAGAGATGTTCCCTTTGGTAAAAATCTTCTCTTTGCTGCTCACTCAAAATCTCTATCTGAGAATAAATCAAATTACAAGGGTGAGCCAAGTGAAATCCTTGAAAGTGATAAAAAATACTCAAATTTCACAATGGCGTCCCCCTGTTCTGTTGGTTGGCAAATAGTGATAGCCATGTTTTGATAGGTGTCCCACAGCACCGTGATGCCAGAAAGCAACAATATGGTGTATCAAGAGTTTAAAAATGTCAGCTGCATTTGCAACAACATTTGGAACAGCGTACTCTAATTTGTTTGTTGAGTATTTATGAGGAGAAACGTTGAAATTGATCAGTGAATGAAAGATGGTGATTCATCCCTGGTACTCCGAAAAGTTTGCATGTAAACTGGATATTTCCTAAACATTACTTCACTAAGCATTCCTTCTCTAAGAGACTGCCCTTGACATCAAGTATTGACACCATTGGCCTTAGTAGCAGTTAAAGCAGTGGTACTCCTAGAGCTATCGTGAACTTTCAAAGTCCTGGAATATTTCTATTGCATACTACGGAGAGTACATATGAAAATAATATAACTTAGACTCTTCTGTGTTCAAGAAGTAATAGGGTTAAAAATATATGTGTCAAATATATAGTAATGTTTTCATTTTACTCTCTCTAATGTGTGGGTTAACATGATTATTTATTTATTATTTCACCGTCCAAAGTTTTGCTAATCATTCTTCGATTTCCCGAATAAGTAATATCTACGGAGGTTCACCTATTGTGCCGAAAACTGATTAATTTTAAATGTAAATTACGGCTAATCTCTACATGTGGAATCAAAGCGATGGAAATGACGCAAGGAACTGGGTGGGTCCAAAAGTCATCATGCCACTCTCTTATCCATGTCTCATGACATGAGAAATATCGCCGACCCCTACTCTGGTGCGCTGGATTTTGCAAGTAGATTATTTCCCGATCATTAGAAATTATCATCTCGTGGCTGTTGCTGTGCTACCAGAACAACTTCTCGGAGCCCCCGATTTTTTAAAACTTTAACGGGGCAGTTTTTCGGCGTATGGCCTAATAACCGTCATCAACAATAGGGCGCGTTGAAAAACGTATAGTATGAAAACGTTTATTCATCAAATTTCCAGAATAGAAAAAAAGGAATGGTTGTGGTTTGAGCTTAATTTGTGGGGGTTGAAGGAAGGCGAATGTTTAATAGTTATTTTATCGTAGATAATATGCTAAATGGCATATTTATGAATAAATTCCAAAGTATTTTCCGATTATATATCTTCTTCAAAAATTTAATTTCGGTTTTCTTAAATTCGACGAATTCATCTCTATAGTATATACGAGTATTCGTTCATTTTCTTTGACGGTCTAATATTTTCAGTTTTCCATTCTTCCTAACTCATATATGGGCTGTCTCAAAATTAAAAGAATAAATCCGGGAAACGTTATTGGCAGATCAAAGTACAGATTACTAAAATTCTTCAAAATATAGCACCCTTATGGACAGCACGGCGATGCCAGCACCTATTGGCAGACGCAGCTCGCTTCCTGGAAGGCGTCGGCGGGGAACTAGTTCAGCGACATTGTCACGGCTTCTTTGACAGTATCTAACGTTCCAAAATGGTTGCCTTTCAAGCACCTTTTTATTCTTGGGAAGAAAAAGAAGTCCAGCGGTACTGGAGATGAGTCATCGGCTATGACCCAGAAGCCAAAGTCCAGTGCTTCCAACAGTCCGTTGACGAATATGGCTGCGTAGATTTTCGCGGCGGTGGCTTGAAGAATTCTGCATTTTTGGGTTTCAGTTCTGCAGTTCATTCTGCAGTTTCGGGACCAATCAGAGAGCAGCACCTGGACAGGACCACCTATATAAGGGCGGCCAAAATCCAAGTCCCTCATCTTCGACCTGAAGACGCCGGATGCAACGGATGAAACTATTGTCGGCTTCAAACAACAACGCGGTGAAAACCCGAAAATGCAGAATTCTTCAGTCCGTTGACGAGATAAGGGGAAGGCGACGAGGCAGCTGATGATCGTTCTGAAAAAGTGCTTTGCCAATTGTTTTGAAAGGTGAGAGATACGCTGGGGTTAGCTCGTGAGGTCCCAAGGGAAGTGCTTCGAAGGGGACTAAGGTATCATTGTCCTAGGTAGGCTATTTTTCTTAAAATATTGCATGACTGGATACCTTCCAGACAGACCTCGTGTGTTTGAAGTTTCTCCTTAATGATTCTACATTTATTCCTGGAAACACACTCACTCACTCACACACACGCACGCACACACATGCATATGTATGTATATATATATAACTTTTGGACGGCACAATAGAACACAGAATAAAACAGATAACACGTAAAAGGACACTCACACTGTAGATGATTTAAGCTTTCGGCCTACTCCGAGGCCTTCTTCAGGCCAGTCTGACCAGAAGAAGGCCTCGGAGTAGGCCGAAAGCTGAAATCATCTACAGTGTGAGTGTCCTTTTACGTGTTATCTGTTTTATTCTGTGTTCTGTTGTGCCGTCCAAAAGTTATATTGCTCTCGTGAGTACTTCCGCATCATCGATATATATATATATATATATATATATATATATATATATATATATATATATATATATATATATATATATATATATATATATATATATATATATATAACACACAAACACTAACACAAAAAACACTACACACATAGAAACATAAAAGAAGGACACTTACATTGGATATTTACGTTTCGACGGCACGGCCGTCGTCATCAGAATCTGTCACTGTCAGAAAATGTCACGGCCGTCGTCATCTGATGACGACGGCCGTGCCGTCGAAACGTAAATATCCAATGTAAGTGTCCTTCTTTTATGTTTCTATGTGTGTAGTGTTTTTTGTGTTAGTGTTTGTGTGTTTGTGCGTCGCCGGAGAGCGTCTTTTCCAAGTTTATATATATATATATATATATATATATATATATATATATATATATATATATATATATCGATGATGCGGAAGTACTCACGAGATCAATATAACTTTTGCACGGCACAAAAGAACAGAATAAAACATATAACACGTAAAAGGACACTCACACTGTAGATGATTTAAGCTTTCGGCCTACTTACGTCATTTGACGAATGCTTTTCCCTAACAGTTCTAGAATCCCTACCTGATTCAGCCACCAACATAGAGGTGAGAACTCGCGAATCCGCATACATCCTATATTTCCGATCCTTTAAAATTCCCACCCTTAACCTCCATCTTTAATTTCTTTCCCAACAGTCCCTAAACCTTCCGCCCCCCCTCCCCTCCCCAGGCACTTCTTCCCTCAAAACCTCTCAGTCTGACCTGAAGAAGGCCTCGGAGTAGGCCGAAAGCTTAAATCATCTACAGTGTGAGTGTCCTTTTACGTGTTATCTGTTTTATTCTGTGTTCTATTGTGCCGTCCAAAAGTTATATATATATATATATATATATATATATATATATATATATATATATATAAACCATAAACACAGTAATCAACCCGAAGGTCGGTTTAGTAGGTGATGGTAGAGCTCACCCATGTACCAAGCCCGACGGCGTGTGAATATTCACACATCAGGGTAGGGGGGCCAGTTCCTTTCCCTGTGCCGGTTATGGTTTCCCAGGAAGACCTGGTACCCGAAAAATCAACTAGCTTGGGTGGAGCTGCAGGTGCCCAAAGTGCCTTGCCCGGGAATCGAACCCGGGACCCTCCGATCAGCAGTCCAACGCTCTACCCGCTAGACCACCGCGACCCGCTATATATATATATATACTACCTTGATCAAAAAGTTCCCGGAATAACCACCGTGTGGCGCTCCCATCGTTCCGATTTGAGTTCTGTTTTTTTTGTTAAATTGGTACATCTGTTCTTGATATTCCCATTAAATCTTAGTGTCATAACTTGACATTTGCAAAAGTTACGTAGCCAAGAGTACATCCGATCAGCAGTCCAACGCTCTACCCGCTAGACCACCGCGACCCGCTATATATATATATATATATATATATATATATATATATATATATACTACCTTGATCAAAAAGTTCCCGGAATAACCACCGTGTGGCGCTCCCATCGTTCCGATTTGAGTTCTGTTTTTTTTGTTAAATTGGTACATCTGTTGTTGATATTCCCTTTAAATCTTAGTGTCATAACTTGACATTTGCAAAAGTTACGTAGCCAAGAGTACATCCGATCAGCAGTCCAACGCTCTACCCGCTAGACCACCGCGACCCGCTATTATATATTATATATATATATATATATATATATATATATATATATATATATATATATATATATATATATATATATATATATAAGTATAAAAACCATAAACACAGTAATCAACCCGAAGGTCGGTTTAGTAGGTGATGGTAGAGCTCACCCATGTACCAAGCCCGACGGCGTGTGAATATTCACACATCAGGGTAGGGGGGCCAGTTCCTTTCCCTGTGCCGGTTATGGTTTCCCAGAAAGATCTGGTACCCGAAAAATCGACTAGCTAGGGTGGAGCTGCAATATATATATTTAAATTTTGGACGGCGCAATATAACGCAGAATAAAACAGATAACACGTAAAAGTTATATTGCTCTCGTGAGTACTTCCGCATCATCGATTTATATATATATATATGTATATATATATATAGATAAAAACTCATATGTATACATTCATTCACATGGAAATAGACAGAAGGAAAAGGGATAGGAACACATATAAAAGATGAAAACAGGAGAAATTGGGAATGCGGAATCGAGCAAATCACAAGCGCAAAATTATTTCCTTGACCGGAACTTGGACACCGGATCTTTCGACTTGCCGGGCCGATACTCCAACCACTTGAGCTACCGAGGAAACGTAAATTGCATAGGCCCGGCAAGTCGTAAGATGCGAATATTCCCGGTCAAGGAAATATATTTGCACTTATGATCTGCTCGATTTCGCCTTCCCCACCTGTAACTGTGTTCGTCTTTTATGTGTGTTCCTATCCCTTCTCCTTTTTCTATTTCCATATGAATGAATATTTGTTCGCCATATGGCGGGTTTGAATGTATGCATAATATATATTATTATTATTAGGTAATCTACCGGTTAAGGTAGGTTTTTGGATGGACACAACTATCAAATAAGCATTTTGTGACTCCCCACCTAGCAAACTAATCTATATCAGGTCTCTCTTCATCTCGGTGTACTTCTTTCCTCCCTTCATCCCGTCCAACATCCCTATCCTGTTCCTACCCTTACCTCGCTTGCCCAACATTCTCCCCTCTATTACCCTCTTCAACATTCCACTACCGCTCAATACGCCTTTCATCCATTGTATAATATATATATGTATATATATATATATTTATATATATATTATAAAAAATATATATATTTAAACACAGCGTTCAACCTGAAGGTCGGTTTGATAGGTAATGATAGAGTTCGCCTAGTATTCTAAGCCCGACGGCGTGTGATTCACACTTCAGGTTAGGGGGGCCAGTTCCTCTTCCTGTGCCGGTTATAGTTTCCCAGGAAGATCTGGTTCCCGAAAAATCACATCAGCTTGGGTGAAGCTGCAGGTCCCCAGAAAGGTTCGCCTGGAATCGAACCACCCCGCCCCTCCGGTCAGTAGTCCTACGCTTTACCCCCTGGACTACCGCGACACACACACACACACTTTATTATATATATATATATATATATAGTGTGTATATATATATATATATACACACACACTCACATACTCACTCACTCACACACAGGTTATCGGGATGAATTTATTTTATTTTTTCTTTTATCTCAATTTTTGTGGACTGTAAAACGAATAATGTTGAATTTAACGTTTTTTAAGTATTTTTATTTGTTTCCTATACCGGCCTGAAAATACAGGTACCGCAGGATCCCGCACTCAATTTCCACCCCTTAAACTCATGGATTAGCCTGCGGCAAGGCTTCCATGTAGCTTGTCGTCGTGTTAAAGAGTATGAAGGTGATATGTACGTTTAAAGGTGGACATCAGACTATGATATTAAAGATGAACTGCGAAAGTTGATCGAATTTTTACGATAAGACAATATAAATAGTGTGGGAAGAAAAGGTTAAATTTTTTATGCAAACACACATACATACGATATATATACGATGTATAGGCTCGTATATAGGCCCATATTCATTATCAATGAAAATTTCATCCATGTGCAAAATCTGATCCATTCGAGGGTGAGTCAAGTAAAGATTTAAGAGTTAAGGTATCATTGCATAAATCATTGCACGTATTGAGCGACAAGGAAAAACCATATTCAGAGATATATCACTCAAGATTTTTGTAAACAAGTTGCAAGAGACAATGATTGATCAATTAAATGACCAAAATATGTCTCTTGAATTTCCCACATCAGATTGTCAAGGTTTATCAATTAGTTTGACTTTCCAATTATTGATAACACTCCGCTAATGTTTACTAACTAACTATTTTTTTGTCTAATTCCGATATATCGTAAATAAAAATTCCGAAATGTCTACTCATAATTGGTCACAAATCATTACGACCGGAAGGGTTATATTTTCTCTCAAAAAAATGACGTTCGATCGAATTATGTCGAAAAACATATTAGTACATATTCTTCCAGCAAACCCTACTTCCAAATCCACATTAACATATTTTCCTGGAAAAAAGCCGCTAAAGTTACGGAATCCGTTTTCATTTGTGTTAGGAGAATGTACCGAAAATTAATTGGAGATTTCATTATTGAACACTTATTAAAATCTTATTTTCCATCCATAAATTTCCCATGCAATTAATCATGTTAATTAGTGAAGAATTTTGATTTTCGGGTTTTTACCGCGTTCTTGTTTAAAGCCGAAACGCTGTGAAAACCCGAAAATGCAGATTTCTTCAAGCCACCGCCGCGAAAATCTACGCAGCCACACCGCTAATGAGTTTTGCGAAGAATTATGAATGCAATTGAAAATGGCTGAACCTTTTATCTTATCCTACGAGACAAAAGGTAGTTTTGTCTCGTAAATATCTAATTTTGAGTGAAATTACGTTTTCTCTCCTTTAAATATGATAATAAAAATGGAAGCTGTGTTTATCTAACCCCAATGCTACAAATCTCTTCATGGACCTTGCAAGTATTCCGCGTGCCTCACATTTTGGTTTTATATGGTAAGCGTCATATTCCTCACGAAAAAGGTTGTTTAGGGCCTTTTGCTGGACGTGACATTAGTCTAAAGGTCCACATTAATATAAAAATATTAAAAATGCAAAAAATTGATGTATGTAAGAAAATATTTTAATATTTATTTATAATAAGCATGTACAAATAATATTCGCCCCAATATGAGTTCATTGGTTTTCCTGCATAATTGTCTGAACCTGTGTTAAATATAGTTTATTCTAATGGTAATGTGCTAACTGGTCTGCTAATATGAAGGCCAGGGATTTGCCTACGGCTTGGAAGATAATTTTAGGCATTTTCAGCCAATTTCATTTAGATTTCCGTTTCATTATTTACGTTTAACATAAAATTGGTGCATTCGTTTTATGATTTAGGTTAGAATTGTAGATGGCTTATCTATCGTATTTTTGTGACGAAGTCTTGAATTTTCAGGTCTTCGTCGTCCTGCATTTCTTCCCATTAAACCATTGACAAAAATAGGTTCCCTGATATTTTTTTCTCCGGCGTAACTTTATGGAATTCGTATAAATTAAATGAAATTATTAACTTTGTAATTCCACACACTTTATTTAACAACACGACCAAGGTTTGGACGTTGAACGTTATTATCAGGATTAAGACGTCCAACGTCGAAGCCTGGGTCGTGTTGTTATATAAAGTGTGTAATTGCAAATTCAATAATTTCATTTCACTTAAAGGTGTCCTAATATTGAATAATTTTACATCACACACAACTAAATAAAGAATTTAAGTTCCAACCCAACATTTGCACTTTTGGACTCCTTATTCATTTAACTACGATCAAATGAATGCCCGAGAAGATGATTCGGTCTCATGATAATCTTTTTTAGAAGCATTAAGATTGAGCTGGATAGTGGAAATAGATGAAGGTTAGGTCGGGAGATAATGATTGTGAGATATAGTGACTTACTTGTGAAATGCGAGGCAGTATTGGAGAAGGGAATGCATTCATAAGTTGTTCTTACTTGCAAGCTATCCAAAGGCGTGTGTGAAGAAATCTTTAACAAACATCACGGTAAAGGTGGAAGAAATAAGATAGGAAGAAAAGAATGAACAATTCAAATTTTCTGAAGGATAGAAGTAATATCAGGAATCAAATGCGGAAGCAAATGGGATATATCTCTCCTTCGCAATTTGAGCACTAATTATTTCGAAATATGTTTTTATAGTGTGTGCAGCGGCGTCAGGGATCATTTTACCCGTTTAATTAAAATTAGGGAAACTTATACTCATGGAATTTGATTTTGAGTTCCTTGAGTTCGCAAGGTGGTCCAAGAAAGTGTGACACGAAGCGCTGAACCTACTTGGGAGGTTGGAGTATTTCAATGTGAAATGCAGGAGAATGAAAACTTCGTTTGAGTCGACCCCGCCGATCAAGGCAGCCAGACTTGTGAAAGAGACTCGCGAGATCTCACGTCTTCTGATTGCTCTCTAATATCATCGTATTCTCTCGTCTTTGGGACGCTTCCGGGAGGCCCGCTGATAATGGAGCATGGTGATGAACCATTACCATCGTTCTGGACCTTGACTTGATGGTAATTGGTGATGGACTTCCCTTCGTCATCAGAGAGCCAACCCCCTCCTGGGCGCATATTACAAAACTTTTCGATCGATGGTCATCGGGGTGAAATGACGCAGTGGCAGATCCCGAGAGGGGAAGGGGGTCATTTTCTTTCCCCCCCTTCTACTCTGCGACGTGTTTCATGAAACGAGCCAATAAAATTGGCTCGTTTCATAAATAAAAACCAAGCTCTCAATACAGTTGATGTGACAAAACACTTATTAATCAATTTTCACCGACTTCAGTCTCCTCTTCCAGCCCACCTCCCCGAAAGTAATCCCTGTATACGCCTCTTAAATAACCACCATTGATGTTGTTATCTGTACCGAAAACACTCACCTGCTGAATGATCTCGAGCGAAGACGACGTGGTCTGAGATATGACTCGAGTTGGGTGTCATTCTTACCTTTCATGCGAATTTTCTTGCCATTTAAGTATTAGGCAAAATAAAAAATAATTTGTTTTTCTTGGTAAATTCTGTAGGGTGCATGGAAAATTCAAAAATAGATATTATGTTATCTACTCCTTGGCGACTTATCATCACTAAAATATAAATAATAATGTGATTCTTGCCGTAATCTCCTCAACTCGCCAAATCACCCAAATGCGTTTATTGTAGTGAAAATGATTTACGTAAGTAGCAGAGGCTTGTTTATCAAAGCCGTTATCGCTGACATTGAGGTCGTAGAAAGGCAAACTTTTTTCCGGAAACTTTGTGGCGGTTTCGTTTACAACCTCGAGCAAGTAACAACTGTTATCTGTTGGAGAAGAAAGGGAAGAAGAATTGCATGGGAATAAAAAGTCAGCCCACGAATTGGGCAGGCTCTAATTTATGCCTTCGTTTTTACTCTGAACTTCAATTTATTTTTGCTAATGGAAGAATTTGTTAACACTTTTGGTGCAGCATAATGACGCGAAGTCCTCGAGGACTTCATTATTAAACAATTTCTAGTCTTGAAGGATTATGCATTTTCGGGTTTCACTGCGTTGTTGTTTAAAGCTGACAAAAACGCGGTGAAACCCGAAAAGGCAGAATCCTTCAAGCCACCGCCGCGAAAATCTACGCAGCCAATTCCTAGTCTTTGCACCTTGGATATGGGAGTGTGTGAAGAGAGACCCGCTTCTCAACATGGCCACCACCTACCTGCCCGCGTATGAGCGACTGTGGCGTAAGGTCGTGCGACCCGAAGTTGGCTCATTTTGTTTTAAACCAACCCTGCTCCCTGTTATTTAAAAATGTGTACCATAACGTTCCATCATAGTTTCCCCTGGTGATACCATAACACAGTAAAACTCCTTGAACCGTGTGAAACGTTTTGCGGAAAAGTACGCTGTGCTTCTGGATTTTATTTTAGATATTTACTGCCTTGTCCAAATTAGTTCTCCAAAGTCCAGTTTTTAACCAAAGCAATCCTGAAGTTATTTATTATTGATTCTCTCCGGCTACAGTTTACGCCCTGAAACCATTGTTTACTGGAGTGATTTCCTAAATATTTTTAATAATGAAAGAACAGTATAAAATTCTTCTTAAAGAGTGACATGAGAAGTCCATAACTATAGTTCCGTGAGGATAGCGCGCATAAGCAAGTTCTGTTTGAATTTAAAGCAGTAAGTTCCATATCAAAACTAATCGCCCACATGGAAACTTACTGGGCGTGTCAGGGTCCAACTGTTCTTCTCTAGCTTTTTTTATATCCCCCAAATTAATAACCGTCCCCACGTCGGGTAAATATTTGACGGAGGAGGAGAGATTGAGATGAAAATGGCAGAAAATGAGAGGGCTGATGTGGCGGCAAGAGAACTTCCGAGTGATTGTCATTTAGGGAACGAATCCATACCGGCTTAAGTGGAATGCAATATGGCATACACTGAGCAACAATAAAATTCGGTCTGCAAAAACCCGACGTCTCACAGTAGTCTTCCATCATAAGATCCCTGCGAGAGGAGGTCGTCATCACGCGTATGGGGATAGGACGTCCTGCCGTCGCTCACGTGTGACTCTTCACGAATAGAGAGTTCAACCATGGTGCGAGGTCTGCGATTGACTTCAGACGATGAGTAAAAAGTCAGTAGGCGAATTTATAAATAGTATTAGAGGAGACCAGGATCGGTTTCAGGGTGATATTGTTGAAGTCATATCCAGAGTAATATGGTTTTTAAAGTAAGCCAACCTATTTCGACTGGTGTACGTGCGTAATACAACATGCGATGGATTGAGGTTCAAAATATTACTGTACATGATTAAATTATACTTTATTACCCTTAATACAAGAGGTTGAGAAGTCAAGATGCCTTGATGTGATATGCATCTGGATTCCGGAAGGCAAATAAAGCTGGATCCAGAGTGCATCGTAAACAAATGGCGGACATTTGAGGTAAAAGCAGTGGGGACACAGTGAGGAAAAATAACGCCTAGCGAGTACAAAGCCAAAATATTTATTATAATGACTTTTACTCCGGTTATAAAATAAAAGATCTTATCGGCAGATATTGAATATGTGCATGGAGAGACATATCACTTTTAAGTTTCGAGTCTGGTTTAATAAAATGGAAATTAATTAGCCTTAACTTGGTGAATAAGTTACGACATGCCTAATTTGATCCCAATATAATTTTAGGCTTCACCTCTACGACTGCTAATCCAGATAGAGTTAGGGACAATTTCTAAAGAAAATGACATACGAAATATTTCTAAGCGATTAAGACCTACCAAACTTTTTATTAGTTCTTACAGTAAGTATATAATTTCCAATTTTCAACGAAACGTTTTCTGCGAAAGGGACTAATTTAGAACGTTAGCTGGACTGCTGTCTAGCCACTATCAAGCTAATAGGCACCTGGTGGAGGTTGCGATTGGTGGAAAGAAAAGGAATAAATCCTCTTATTTGAATTTCCCCAAATACGAACAGCTATGCTAAAGTTATTGGGGGGCAGCATTTACCGAAACCAAGGAAAACAAATGTATTCCCATGGGTGAAACTAAGGCCATTAAAAAGACCATAGACCTTTGTAAGTGATTTTATCACGGTGATCAGTAAATAAACTATTAGGGTCGAATGCCAAAGAATTCCTCATTGCTCTAACGTTGAGCCTACCTCATTAAAGTCATTCGATCAATCTCGGGTCAATTGATATTAAAATAGCTCCACATGTGGTCAGTGACTTTTTTTATAAATTCAATGCATTGTTTATCCTCTTTTATGAGTTTCATTCCTTTGATAGTTCCTTACGTACAAATATTTGTCGGTAATTTAGCGTTGATAAATGGTCTAGGAATATTTAAGGATAGGAGTTATTAGAACTTATCTTTTGAGTGCTCGCATTATCTCTCTAGCGTGGATTAAAAAAGTGGTTGGAAAACCAACCTCTCTTTTCCTATAACATATACTTTTTCTTTAATGAATGATGTGGATATGCTTTTGTTGGTAGTAATCTTATCTAACGATGGGTGTTCGTAGAATCTGGTCAAGTTAGAAAATAGAACTGTAAATATGTGTTTAGGAATGACAGGACTAAAAGGCTAGTTTTATGGAAGACTGATTTTTTTTATTATGATGAATGTTCGTTGTTATGTGGAGTTATTTGTGGTTCTTTCTGAATGTTTTGGTTGTTATTCCTGTTGTGGGTATAATTACTTTTTATTTTTCCATTATATATCCACTTCTACGGCTAGTTTCTATATGTTTCTATCTTCTCGTTTTTTTACTTTAACGTTGTTAGCTACTGCTATTACAATTCCATAAGGTAGTTTATTTTTTTATTTTAAACTTTTAATATGCATGCACTGTTTTGAGGTATTCATTTGCATGCATCATGATGTTCCAATACAATATGCGTTGTACACTCTCAAGAATATTGTTTATTATACATTTGTATTTAGTGTTACACCGTCTGTCAATTTGTATTTGTTTGCAGAATCGTGGTGGATAATTGTTACTGTAATGCCTTATTAGCATCTTACTAGTATTTTTAATCTTCGAATAAAGTTCCGGCATGGGGAAACTGCTTCCCCTGCTTTCCGTCCGTGAAGACCCCTCGTATACTTGGATAAGGCTACTTAAAATAGAAGGGCTACTAGTAACCTGAACTCCACAGTCGTGCATATTATCGCCGGTGCCATGCACCTCTTTGTACCGCTTTTCACCGTGGGATGGTGACTTTATTGCTATTGTAAACTATATTATTACTATATTTAGTGTTGGTCATTTTGTGGGCATTCAGCATGCTCATGGTTATTTATGGACGAATTCGCTGCCTCTGAACTGCCGGACAATTTATTTTTCCATCTCCAAAGATGCTTCTTGATGAGTGGTAGGTGGCGATACGGATAAGTTTATGTAAATCTGGTGACGCTGTGCAGTGATTTATTTTATAGCGACTCAAGGAGATTAATTAGCCATAGCGTAATATATTCAGGGGCCTGTAGGTCATTCGGTCGTTCGTATCTTACGTTCTGAAGGTCTCGCGCGATTTTTCATTACTCAATATCAAGAGTTACGTATTCACATTTGATGTGTCTCCATGGGAACTTACGGGAATTCAGGAAAATTTCCACTGCACGCGGGTTCCGATATCGTAATGATGCATTTATTAGCAATAAGTCAGATTCAACTCTGAAATTGCATATTCCAGGCCATCTGGTATCCTTTTTGGTTTACCACCAGTGATGGCAAAATGAAAACTAGTCCACGATCGACGCTGTCTCTGAAAGCCAACCTTTTACCCGACCACTTTTAGGCGAGACTCTCTCTAATCCGTTAAAAAATGATCGGATCTCTAACTCGTTAGTCAGTCCTCACATATTACGGTGAATTAAAAATGTAAAAATATATGTGAGGATTTTGGTCCTCTTTAAATCTTTCTTCTCTCATAGTTTTTATTATTGAACTTGAAAGTATTGGCAAACTTTAATTTCCCATTAAATGGTATGCATATTTTACAATTCCTCATTTATCATGAACAACGACACCAATAGATTTTTTCGTTTATTTGCAATATAATTCTGTTGACTAAATAATGTGGTACTTTATAACTTTACTATATAATTTTAATAAATAGAATATTTGTTTTTCTCAAATTATCATTAATCCTTAATATAAGTGTATACAAGTGTAGATATATTATTTTGTTTTAATTATGGTGACCCATTTCGTTGCATTTGTGCCTTATACTAGTATGTAATTCATGCTATAAAAACTTTCACAGGTATCAAAATTAAGAGAGTATTATATAGTAACTACACTAGTTAAACAATATTTATTTATTTAATGTCGACTTAATTGGGCGAGGTTGAGACTAAATAGTCCCTTCTTCCACCTAACCCTTACATTACATACATTACATTGAAGACAATTACATACAGCCAAGCCCTGGATGGAGAAAAATCCATCCAGACGGGAATCGAACCCGTGACCTCTCAGTTGGTAGACGAGGACGTTACCCCGCCGCCACCGCGGCCATTTATTTAAATATATTCGAAAGAAAGTAATTAAAATATATTCAATTTGCCTTGGATGTCTAGGATTTTCCTGAGAACCATCGAAAATTCAACCATAATTTCTACTCTGGACTAACTCACTAAAGGTCGTCTATTTTTTCCATTCCATGGCATCGTCACCCTTAACGCTTTCTAGCCAATAGTTAAAAAAAATTGATAATCGAGTTTGGAAATGTAAGCATGCCCCGGACCAAAACCCTTATGTAAGCTGAAACGTACAATGTGATGAATAATTGTGTGTATCCTAAGGCTAGAATGGCACTTGTGATTATTAATGCCATAACTAGTGTGAGTAAGATATAATTCCCACTAAACATACGCCGATGTTAGTGGATCCCTGCTTAAAGTATTAATAAAGCTGAGGTTCGAAGTAGGCTATCATATTGGATTTTTATAAATGGTCATAGAAAATAATTCGGAATTTCAGGCATTGTATTGAGTGAATGGGTTGGAAGTTGAGCGAAATTATGTGATAGAAATCGGAAAATTAAAAATAACATTTCCCATTCCTATGCAAAGAGCACTTGTCATGGAAATAGGGCAAGTTATACATTATTTGGCAGTTGTTAAAGACAAATTTCAGTCTATCTCTGCTCCGTTATTTTTCGAAATAAGGTTAAGTCAATCATTTTCGAGCTTACTATATGCTCTGAATTGCTACATGAAAGATACCTGTTACATTTCATGGTGGAGTTCAAAAATTAATCACAGCCAAATTAATACTGAAGTTAGTTCAACGTGTGCCAAGACCTCCGGTTCGGATTAAAACCTTTTGATAGCTACTTTTATGGCATGAGCTTTTCCCTCCAATTCTTTCGCTGGCTGTAGACAATCTATGCCATCAGGATACTAATATACGAGGCATGCTCATAAAGTAAGGACCGTTTGGTAATAGGAAAAAATATACTCATATGAAACACATTTTATTGGCAGTTTTAATTAGCTACCAACCTACTTGACTTTTCTACCTAATCGCCCTTCACTTCTAAGCATTTTTCGTACCGCTGCACCGGCTTCTTTAACCCCTCTGCATAAGAGAGTTGAACCAATTGACAACGTCGTTCTTGATTTCCTCTTCGGTTTCGAAACGTTGTCCAATGTTTTAAGTGCTAAAAGAGGAAGTAGTCGCTAGGTGCAAGGTCTCATCATCTCGATCTTGTTGGTAACGGCCCAAAAACTCTCGTCCACTGGACATTCTTTGCTCCTTGTGGTGGTCAGTGAGCGTTTTTAGTACCCACTTTGCACACAATTTGTGGTATCCGAGGTTTTCCACGACAATATTGTAGACAGTAGTGCGTTCAAGTTGAGGAAATTGTTCAGGCAGGCCATTAATCGTCAATCGACGTTCACATCGCAGTTTTTGTTCCACTTGCGAAACAATTTCATCGGTCAGAATATTGGGTCTGCCACTTTGCTTTTCGTCATGGACATTTTTCCGTCCATTTTTAAAATCACGGCACCATTGTCTAACCTTTCTTTCACTCATAACTGCAGGTCAATAAACTAGTGATAACTCCCGATGAATTTCAGCAGCCGACAATCCTTTTGCAAACAAGAATCGTAAGACAGAACGCACATCACAGCTGGCGGAATCAACGATTGTCGCGAACATTATTGTTTGCATGCACGGAGAAGCAAACGACTTCTGCAACAAAACAAATGCTGCTATAGCTTCTCAATGAATCAGTAGATGGCGCTGCAGGAGTAAAACTGTTCTGAAGCGCCAATATTTAAATATAGGCAAACGGCCCTTACTTTATGAATGTGCTTCGTACATACGGGATACACCAATACCATTACAATACGGGATACACCAGTATATGCAAAGAACATTTAGTGTTGAAATGACGTGAGTGAAAGCTGGAAATATTAATATCCTAACATACAACTCATAATTTCATCAAATTGCCAATCGATAGCTTCCTACTATCTTTTTTATGAGATATTGTGCAAAATTCTTTACTTCTACAAGCATTGACAGAATAAGTCTTCGTATACTGACATTTACAGCAAGAAATTTAAAGGAGACATATAAAAGAATGAGTTATTGTAAAATGTAATATGGGGTTTAAGCATACAACTAGTTTACGTTAGCCAAGGCTTGGATGTAAAGTAATACATAGCATTACATAAGTATATGCGGCCAGGATACGTAAAAAAACATATCCTAATCAGATAGAATTTGGCAAAAAAATATACTTTAACACAAGAACTACCTCCCTGGTTTGGCATGACCTATACATTTGATAATGTTTTCATTTGACACCGGATCTTATTCGCCATACGTTTTGTGATTAAAAATTAAATAGCGGTGGGCATAAGAAGTGTTTTTGGTGAGCTGCAACTTTAAATAGCGAGGAAAGATTTATTCCTCTTCGATAGAATTTCATCTCATCAGTAAACTAAAATTCCCACAACGTTTTCCGTAGAGAAAATGACGCTAAACGGTATATAGAGAAGACATTTGCACGAATGAAATGAAAATATAACATTTTGCAACAGAGAAACAGGGACTAGAAATTTTCCGGAAGACGTTTTAATGGAACATGAGGTGATTGTGAAGCCACTAGTGACCCCGAGATAAGTAAAATTTGCGCGTGATTCTAAATCTTTGACGTCACGTTCTTACGTCAGACGAATCATTGAACAGCGTATTTATTCCATATGAAAATTTGACTGCTCAGATGGATCACGTAAACAGAATTATCTTTCTGAGTGGAGGGTATATAATTTTCCATGGAGAGGGGAACCGTTTTAGCTATGCTATTTATATTATTTTTTCTATTTGACCATAACCGGCACAGGGAAAGGAACTGGCTCCCCTACCCTGATGTGTGAATATTCACACGCGGTCGGGCTTGGTACATGGGTGAGCTCTACCATCACCTACTAAACCCACCTTTGGGTTGATTACTGTGTTTATGGTACAAAAAACAGCGATTAAAGCATAAACGCGTATTTTATTCTCCATTTATTTCGGTCAAAAGAATGTACCTATTACTAATTAAAGAAAGCAGAGAAAAAGCATATTTGATCATAAGGCTAAAACAAAATAATATTTTGATATAGATTTTAAACATTCTTACTGACCAAAAGTGCTTTTAGCATGCGTTATTCCAGTTACATGTGTAAATAACCAATAATGTAAAAAGGGGTCATTTTTTTATTTTAAGGGTAGATGTTACCATTGCACTTTAAAATAATCACTAACCAAAAGCCTGCATACCATTAATTATAACAGTTTGATACACTAGGACACCAAATGTTAAAATTGAGTAAAAGAAAAATAGTAAAAGCTTGAAATAAATATCTTTCATTTAGTGTTCATGTTTTTGAAATGTAAACCGAGATAATTAGTATTCAGACATAAAATTTCTATATATCCGTAGTTTAATGACACAGTTAGTTGTTCTCTCCTCACCTTCACCAAGCTCACGTTATTACTTCCCGCCTCCTCTCGAAACTAGCTTTATTATTCTACCGTTTTTTCTTCCTCAAAGACCCGAGCCATAATAAAGGTCTGTATGCCAGACCAATAATTATTGGTGATTATAATCATTCTGACACTGGCTGCAATATTCAACGAGTTGACGATTTTCCAGAGTAATTCTAAATGGGTTGATTAATATTTCCAAATATACTGCTAGAGATGAGAGAGCTGAAGGTTCGTAACAATGCAAATTCATTTTTGTTATTTTATTAAGGGCATGGTTAAAATAATGGATGCAATTAATTTACGCATGGTGATATGAATTAATTTACATATTTTCATTGTTTTCCTTCCGAAAAACACGTTAGGAGCCGCCGTCCTGGATCCATTTTTCAGAGATTTCTCTTTGTATTTACGCATAAATCTTTGTTTCATTTAGCTTTGCTAACATAATATTTATGGATCTGTATTATTTGTTGCTGTACATTACTTATCTTCTTTTTATCTTCATATTCAATTCTTCTCTGTATATTTCAATCAAAATTTCTTTCACAGTCCTCTTTTACATTTAATAAAAAGAACAGAATCATAGGAAAATGTGGGCATTTTGGACTATTTTCCATTGTTCTTCATTTCCTTTATGCATCTTTCCATAATTCAGAAAGTAAAGGGACTAATTTCGAACAGTTATCGAACTCCGGGCTACTTTAACGAAATTTGGTTGCATTAGTATCAAATAGGAAATCAGGAAAAAGGATGATTTATTTTACTGAAATGAATTAAGTCTAACGAATTTGGGATGAACAATAGGCACTGTTAAATAGTTGTTCGCGAATAAACTAGGGAATCTGTTAAATTGGTTGAATATCTCAGCTTTGAGCTAGGGATTTGATGCGCGCGTGACGGAATTCATCATTAGTGATTTGCGATTAAGTGAGTTACAGAAATTCTCGCTCGCCAGAGTTGACTCTGACTCACACAGTTCGTCGTGGTCCTTCGGAGTTCATTCCCAAGTCCTCGAGGCGCCTCTTCGGATCATCTCTCACTGACCTCCATTACGCACAGCATTCACGAAATCACAACGGATCTCTAATAGCGAGTGTACTCTTCACGCTGTACACACATTCTCGAACCCACACTGTGAGCAAGCTTACTGGGAGCAGGTGGGTGGAAACGCATTTGGATAGCACTTATTGCTTCATGACATTAGTGGAGTCAGTGTTCAAGTTTTGGTTAAGGTGAATTTTTTCTTTCACAATGAATCTACCGCACAATATTCGAAAGTGTGCAGAGTTACAAATGATTGCGCTGCATTTCAATTGGCCTGTTGAAATTTCACAATATTGAAATGCATGGAAAAATTCGCATTATTGATGTACGAGTTCGCGTATTGATCTCCATCCTTTTGATACCTGAAGTACGGAACAAAGTTTTAAGGAGTCCGTGGCGCAAACCAATCGCTTTTTAAAGAAAAGTAATACTTAGGCACCCAAATAATTAGAATAGAAAAGTGTATAATTATAGGAAATTTCTAGTTGCAAAAACAATGGAGGAAATCAGTGGCGCTAATAATAGCAAAATGACGCCAAAGGCATTAATAAAACGGAATAGTAGTAGGTGAATTAAAACCAAAAGAGAAAAAGCAATATGAATGAATCAACTATTCCAATGGATCCATTTTCAGCCCGCGCGCCCATATCGTCGGTCCTAGCAAAATAGATTTATGAAAATACAATCTCATAATGTTTGAAACTTGATGAATTCATCGTAGGTAAATATTTCAGCGAAAGTTAGGCTGAAATCTGGAGTCCGCCGTGCTGGCGGACTTTAGACTGTGCTGAGTTTTATTAAGCCATCAATCTAAAAAGATAAGCCTCCAACGGGCTAAAAGAGGGGTTTAAATCAACGTAATGTGGGATGCGTAACTGACAGGTTGCGGAAATAACTTCTTTTTTAAGAAATTTTATATTTTTTGCAGAATGCATATTTTGATTTCGTTGGAAATAAAGTGCCAAAATATTTTTAAGCATATATAAGGAATGTAAAAAAGGGTGAGGCTGGTTTTTCTACGCGCCAACTGCTTGATTGATGACAATTAGTTATGTGTCGCCTTCTGTGAGAAGTAAAACACCGCCTTGCTCGTGGCCCTATCTCGACTTGTCTCCGCACAACAGCAATTCTAGTCTGAGCTAGAACACGCTAGCCATACAAATCATTGTGACGGTGAGAATGAAGGTGCTAGAGAAGCGGTGCGTGTGAATTGGATTTTGTTTTAGTCTATGGAAAAGTGCAACTGAATCTTATTCAATGATTCAAGAGGTTTTCCGCCTTGACTCCATGAGTCGGGCACAGTGTTTTCGTTGGTACAATCGCTTCTAGTTCAAACAAACCTTGACCGATGCATAACTGAGAAGTTAATGGCCATTGACTTCGACAAACGACGCCCACGTCAACAGTGTGAATGATTTAACGCGTGCAAATGTTGGTTTAACTATCAAGGAGATTGCCAATGAAGTTGACATTACTTTTGGATTGTGTTTCGCCATTTTTACAGAAATTTTGAGCATGCAGCGCCTCGCGTCCAAATTTTTGCCGCGAGTGTTCACAGATGAACAGAGGCATCTTGACATCAGCCAGGAGCTGCTCGATAGTTCATACAACGACCAAAACTTCTTAAAAACAATCGTCACGAGCGACAAAAATCTAGGTTTATTGTTATGACACAGAAACCAAACCCCAGTCTTCACAGGGGAAGGGGCAATTTACCCCACAACCAAAAACATCTCGTACGTCGCGATAGAACAGGTCATATTGATCGTTTTCTTCGATTGGGAAGAGATTATTCATTATATGTTCCCAAATGACAGACAGTGAATGGGCAGCACTATATAAAGAATGAGAATGTTAAAACACGTCATGTTGCGGAAGAGACCACAAATGTGGAAGAACAAGTCTGGGTGCTTTCATCACGACAACGCACCGGCGTAAGCATCATTATTTGTTACCGAGTTTTTGGGCAAAAACAGCACACTAGTGATCCCCCAGCCACCCTACTCTCGGAATCTTGCTTCAGCGGACTGTTAGGCTATCCCGAAAGAAGCGTTGCAGGCGGCATTCGGAAACCGGAAAAAATGTTGCGAGCGTTGTATTGGCAGCCAAGGGTTGTATTTTAAAAAGTGCATTAGAGTACTTTAAAATGAGAGTCTAGCTCAAGTGCAACCTCATGCTTAAGATGTTCTGCCGGAGCCTTCAGTAGTTTCATCCTGGATTTTAAGCAAAGTTCCCGACGAAAAGACTAGATCTAAAAATAAATCTGGTCATCCAGCAACGACTGCGGGATTTCCCGCCTCACACAAAATTCTTGCCCGAATCGAAAGGAAAAAATATCTAATTTTTATCGAAGGATGTGGAAAGTTTACATTCCACAATCAAAATGATCTGGATCACGATCACCATTCAAATGATAGTGATGACCTTGGCGGTAACGTTTAGCTATGTGCCACTTGAAATCAGTGACTTCTAGGCTAGAAGTGAAAGTTGGTTGTTGGAGAGATTCTAATTCCCTAGAAAATTTCGGTATTTAAGTTATTTGGTAAATTTGGTTTTGGAATATGTCCAGGAATCCAGTCACTATCGGATCTATGCATCCCTTACAAGCATTTTAAATTTCAACAGCAATACTCAGAGGTGGGAATTATTCTAGCAACGTCTTCCTATTTCGTTGCTGTCTGATAGGAGATAAATGATCTTCACTTACTTTTGAGGACCCAGCCTCAATTCAAGGTGGGCTCTTAATTCAGTCTTGCTAATATGATACTGCTTCTGCTGCTGACAACTATGGCATAGTTTTAGTATTATTTAAAGAGCTTTTCCAGTTAGTTATTCTTTGCTAAAAAACTGTATATTGATCTCTCATGTCTAGTCGCCAATTCAAATCAGTTAACCGAAGCTATAGAAGCGTAGATCCTTCAGCTGCTTCCGGAGATCGCTGGCATCAAATCCGGGTGACCCCGGATAACTCCCAGATACGCTGTGTAATTTTCTGGTTACTACATCTTCCAGGGTAACTGCAGCCGGGACAGGGGAGGTAATTACCCACCCCCTGCCGTTATGTGTGAATTTCACGCGTCGTAGGGCTTAACGTGAAGTGAACTCTTCTCTAACTTATCAAAGCCAACTTTGGGGATAGTTTTGGTGATGGTTTAAATGTAGAACGATCTCTCCAATCGCGGAATGATAATAATGAAAATTGGAAACGAGATCATGAGAGTTTGCAAAATTTCAGTATTCCAGCAAATCTTATTGCTCCAGTAAAATGCTAGTACTTGTAATCCTACTCAAGATTACAATTTCTTTGCTGAAGAAGGAAGCTGTAAGGGGCCTTCGGAATTTTTAGATATAAATACGTCATGGAAGTATGGTGGAAGTGATTTGGATAGAGGGAAAGTTTTATTGAAGATAATTTGCTTTTTATAAGTTATGGCGTAGGGAAAGCAGGTGGTTGGTAGTTTAACTCCTAAGATGAGTGGGCAGGCTGGTGGAAGCAATAGAAGGGAGGGTACTTCTTCCTAAGTGAGGATGGAGAGGCATTGTTCATAGAGAATTTTAGGCTTCTTTGATAAACTTTTTCTTCCTATTATTCCTGGAAGAAAGAAACCATTGATGATAGTGGAACACCGAAGGAATGAGCACTCCCTGTCATTTATTATTCTGGCGTTATGGAAATTTTTTTTCGATAAATCGTCCATTTCCATCCGTCTGTAAAATTTGCTCCGATGAGGCTACCAATTTGCTCTCTCTAAAAATAGAAGTTCGATTACCTGTATTTCAGTCAGTTCAGTTGGTTGACTGCAGCTCTCGAATCTTTTATTGCCAATGCGCGTCCCTCTTGACTTAACTCCGCACGTTCCTCTTGTATTTCTACTATGCGTATTGTGTTCCCAACGAATCCATTGTGACTCGATGTGTTTGCAATCCATTTGGTTATTTTTTCCTTATTGCATCTCATATATTTCCCTTTCTACTCTTCTCTAGACTTCCTCATTTCTCACTTAGTCTCCTTGATCCCATTTGATCTTTAGCGATTACCCACAGCCATATGTTTTTCGTAGTATCCTCTTCTCCTCTAGTCTGCTTTTCCAATGGTCCACGTCTTTCCTCCAACTGTACACGGATACTCTCACGTTTTTCTTCCTTGTTTGTTAATTTACTGAAACATTTCAGAGCACTGTAGTTGCTTCTCATTGTAAACGCCTTCTTGGCTGAACGAATCCCCGTTCGATATCCTTCGAGTTCCGGTCTTTGCATGCTAAGCAAACGATTCCACTTGCTCTAATTTCTTTCATTGCCTCATACAGTATAATTTGATTCTTTTCGATTACCGATTCAATCTAACATTTGACGTGTAATTTTGATCCATCATGCTTTGATCTCCTCCAGTCTCTTTGGCAGTTATTTCTTTTTGGATTTTCAAGAAAAACTCCATAGAAAGGAATCAGTTTCTGAAATGTGAGTTCATTATATTAAATTATTCAATATTTATTGAGATAGCTTGCCTAATGACGAGGGATCATTCTTTGGAAGGATTTTCTTGGATGTTGAAGCACGAAGTTTTAGTAGTCGATGTGGAAAATCCAACTATTTTATGTTTTCGTTGTTCACTGCGTTCTATTTAATTTATTACTCGCACAACAAATATGATTACGATGCACACATGCTTTTCTCCCACATTCATTCATCCTTGGGCATATGCTATCCGAGAGTCTTATAGGCATACACTTTCTTTAATTACAAATCCATTGTTGTTCAACCAAAATAAGGCAATGATTTGCGGAAAAAGAGTATGTATCTGTCGAGAAACTAACGATCTATATCGTAAAAAGGGTATTAATAAAGTTTAACCTTAGAAAAATTACCATTTTTAATCCTCTAATCTGATTATCATATACCTTTCTCAATGACAAGTCATGGAATCCTGGAATCTTTATGACAAGACAATAAATACTGGGATTACTTGCACCGCTCTTGCAGCAATGTGAGTACGATGTAAAGTGAAGCACATGATGATTAAGCATGGCGCGGAGTCGTGCTAAACTTAATGCATATTTTCTTTCTTTCTTTCTTATTGCAGCTTTCTTATTGCAATTAATTGGAAGTATTAAGTGACTTAATATTACATTATTACTCAGTAAAAGTGCTGTTAACATTTTTTCAATGATACAACAAAGAAATATTCTCTCTGTTTCACAAAATCTTTTCTTATCTTTCCCTTTGATTCGATCTCTTACCATAAAAATAAACACCAGTAAAAAAATACGCAAATGAAAAGAAATAAATTTATTTTACAACAACAATTTAATGCATTAAATGGATTTTACATCTAAGGAAAGGGCTAATATTTATTTATCATTCATTGAAGTAAGTAAAAATACAGTTACGCTAACTTTAAATTGCCTTTGGGTGATAAACCTAACCGAGAATACGTAGTATGCCACAACGCGCTTTTATCACTCAAACGGAAAGATGGGCAAGACCAGCTCTCTCTCTCTCGAAGTGCGGGGATTTCCATAGTCAACCATAACCAAAAGATAAACTCACTGATGACTGCACGGAGGGAAGTATCTAGAAAGCTGTATCATGCGAAAGACAACGTTTAGCTCTATGTTACACTCGCCAAATTAAGAACTTCCTCTCTGGAGCATGACGTATCTGACTTATCCTCCGCGGCTTAATGGCCTCCGAAAGCTTTCTTTCGGCTAATGGTGAAATAAATTATTTTCATAATTCATTTATATCACTGAGCTATTTGAATGGCCGATGAGCCCTGTGACGCGACAGTAGGAACTGTCGTTAAAAATTACATGGTTTTCGCAAGCATTTTGCACGCACTGGGGCTGAAAACCATTAAATTGTTCGAGTCTTATCTTTTATTTCAAGCCTCGAAAACTTATTGAGAAGTTCGGATTGGTTTAAAATCATATTTTTTATTGTTGTATAATAAAAGCACTTATAAGATCACGACCGGTCTTGGCAAATATCATCTGAATTTCATCACGTTGTCCCTCGTCGAAACGAAATGAAGATATTCGTCGAAACCAGTCGCATTCCCTTTAAAAGTATAATTTAGTGTATTTTTAATCGTGGAAAAAAAGTGTTTTTCAACCAACCCGTGTTTCTATATAACTATGTGAATCCAGCGAGTCACGGCCTACTCAGGGAGTTATTAAGTAATTAGGTATAAAGTACGTAATAGTTTGAGATCATCATTTGAGATCATAATGAAAATAAGATAGCTGAGTCAGTCATAGTTAAAAGTGATAAACTGTGACATTAACGACTGCGGCTGGGTCCTTAATGATTTAGAAACGAGCAGTCGTAATCTTAGCTTGGACTAAAAGAAGCAATTAAAAAACCGCGGTCTACGTTTCTCACTAACGCCCGAGTCACCTTAGCCTTATTTGATACGTATGGCTTATCAACTGAGGTATTTATTCCCCGTACTGTGAGCCACCCGATTTGAACGGATATTTTCCTGCATGCATTATAATGTGAACCGAGGGCATTTAGTGCATTAAGTCTGATAACCTGATTTCGCATAAACGTCTTTTACACGTTACCACACAATTCCATCTGCATTATCGGCATCATTTAAAATCTTTACCACATCAAATTACATCGGTACCGCACTTATGTATCAACCGACTTTGCTGTCGATGGGTCGGACGTTTGTTCAATTTTCTTTAAAAAAATGTTGACGCTCTTAACTGTGCCTTTCTGTTTTTGCCTTGTTGGTCATCTCAGTGACCAACCCTCCCATGCTTTTCATTTTACTACGAGGGTAATCTCAAAAGTAATATTTCCAATGTTTTCATTAATATAAATAAACATTTGATGTTAATAATTTATATATAATTTTAAAGGTAAAAGAATCTTATATGTTTCTACGTACATTTTGTTCTGGTCGATGAATTTTTGTAGGAACCGGAATCGTTTTTGTAAGTCCATGTCATCTCAGCTCACCGCCATGTGGATGAGGAAACGTTGAACCTCATGTTTCTCTCATGTGATTGTTGTTTGACCTCTAGTATGAAGTGGAACACTCAGGTTTTGTCACCCGTTACAATCAAGTCCAAAAATTTGTCCTTTTCTTCTGCAAAGCTTATCAATAAAGAGGGAAAGAAGGCACTGGGAAAAACACAAGAAAATAAAAACAAATCCAGCTAAAAACAGAAGTCCCCAGTTCTTCCTTGTGCCCAGTTCTTTTCGTTGCATTATTTCCTTGCTTGTTTTTTTCTTAGTGTCCTTTGAGGCTTTGAAAGTAACAGTTAAGGACGTTGGCTGACATGAGCATTTCCAGGGCATCTCGGATTCAATGGAAAACGCCGAGATATCCTTGAAATCGTTGATGTGAAAAACGTTGTAGATGAAATACATGCAAACCCTCAGCTGGAAATGAGACGGCATTTGATGAAAATTGACTACATTGGTCTCATTCTCTATGGACTGCTCAGGATCGCTAAGCATGGGTATGATGCTTCTAAAAGTGAGGGCATGCTATATTTTCACTATGAATTAATGAGGCCATCTGACGATATTAATTTTTGAAGCATTGAATTGGACCTTTTGATTTCTCCATACACCTTTTTTTCATCTGCCGTATCACCGGCTATGGTTGTTACGACTCAAAATAAAAATACCATCATATCGTGATTCCCTTGGTCCTTGAGTCGTCTACACAAGACATCGTTGAGTAGATTAAAAGGTGTTGGATTTACAGGAGGGGGAAACAGTGTGCTAGTGTGATGGAGGGAGGAAGATACAGATATATTGTGCGGCATTTACACAGGTAAAATTTTTAAGAAACCGAGGAGGATTTGTGTAGCGGAGCAGTTGTTAAATGTTTTGTTAGTAGACAATAAGGAGAGCTCAGTGTTCCGGAATATTTCAGATCCTTCACGGTGACTTGAGAACGGAATATGACAATGTAAAAGACAAGTATCATCATTCTTTTTCTACTCTTATGCGGTACTCTGCATGTCACATAGGGTGCATGGGATACTTCTCTACGCATGCAAGATGAGCTCCTAGTAACAAAAAGGACAATAAAATAAAGGTTGAATGAAATAATAACAATATTCTAGGCAACTAAAATGAAAAAAAACTTTTCCTCCTAATCATTTACAGTTATTCTTATCCCTCGTTCGCTGGAAAAATAACATCTTATATCTGTCGGTTCTACCCTTGACCTCTCTAATATTGTTTTCATAATCTCTCCTACCGTAGTACGATTTGGCTAATAATGCATTTTCAAAATCATCTCCAAATATACCTTCTTCCAATTAACACCAGAGCATAAATCTGTTATATAGCCTTCGCTTTAATATTGAACACGTCCAATTGAAGCCCCAGCACCCCCTATCCACACAGTCTGGTGTCGGCGTTTACGGTACTAGGCCATGGGAGAGGATAGTTGAAAAGTAGGCCTTTCATTGAGGCATAATTTTTTAGAAGTATAACAAGCACGGGTTCTCTCGATGAAAATACGAGTCTCGCTTCAGAGAGGCAAGAATTGGGTTGTGGAACCGGGTGGGCCGTCGTCGTGTGCCTACGTGACTTGAAGCAAGGAGGAAGTTTAGGGAGATTATAATGACGAGGAGAGGCGGAAGAGAGGGGACCTCCCTCTTTCTCTCCGCGACATTTTCGAATGTTGACGTAATTTGCGGTTCACGCCTGCCTCCCTCGAGGGGTAATTATCACGCCCCCCTCCCGAGTTGTCGGCGGCGGGTAAGACCTGCCGTTTCAACGACGCACGCCTGAAATCCCTTACCTCCTTTCGTCTCATCTCGTGGACATGTCATGCGTGGACATGAATGGCATGGTATCAAGCTGAAAAGATGTTCACCCTATGGAATGAGATCACTTGATTTATGTAGGGTGCAATATGATTTAACAGAACGATAACTTGTGATTCCATTTATCGTCCCGAGTTCTCTTGGTGTACATTTCACATGATGAGAAAAATTGCTGACTGAAACAAGTTTCGAGAACGGGTTTCCAAACCCATAGTGTGATGGCGCATTACCACCTCCTTCCCATCTACCGCCACCCCTTATAAGTGGAGTGGGAAGATTTTTGAATTATTCATTTTGTATATTAAGGTTATATGTGAGCTAAATATTAAAATAGGTGGGAAAAAAATAGAGCAGGTAGAACAGTTTACATATCTCGGAAGTGTTTTGGACCAATACGGTCAAAGTAGTTGGGACATAAGGAGAAGAATTGCGCTAGGCAAGGAGGCTTTCTCAAGGAGGAGGGAGTTGATGACGGGGACGTTGAGTAGGGATGTTAAGACAAGACTTGTTAAAACTCTGATATGGAGCGGAAACGTGGTCACTGAAGCAGGAGGATAGACGTAGATTGGAGGCTTTTGAAATGTGGGTTTGGAGAAGAATGGAGAAGGTGAAATGGACCGAAAGGAAAACAAATGAGGAAGTACTGGAGATGGTGGGTGAGGATAGGGGTTTGTTGAGAGAAATCCTGTGGAGGCAGGAAAAATGGATGAAAGGCGTATTGAGCTTTAGTGGAATGTTGAAGAAGGTAATAGAGGGGAGAATGCTGGGCAAGCGAGGAAAGGGCAGGAACAGGATAGGGATGTTGGACGGGATGAAGGGAGGAAAAAAGTACACAGAGATGAAGAGGGGCCTGATGTAGATTAGGTTTGCTGGATTGGGTTTTGTTAGGAGTTACAAAATGTTTATTTGATATTTGTGTTCATCCAAAAAAACCTACCTTAACCGGTAGATTACCTAATAATATGTGTATGGTAGGGATGCACTTGGATGAGGTTTTACAATGAAATTATTCTAATATACTTAAATTTTTGTGTGGTGAATTGACTATCCTTTTTTCATGTAAGAAACACGTCCGTGCCTGTGTATGTTTACGGTGTTCTCTTGTTGCATTCCCCAGTGTTACTAATTATTTAAATGGATGGCGTTTATTAAGCGGCGACGAGTGGCCTCAGGCTACCAATGAATGTTAAAAAACGAATGCATTTACTCTTTTCTCAGTAGACTTTGGGAAGTTGACTGTAAAAGTTAACTCAGTGAAGTTTAATATAATATATATTTTTAATACAGCCCAGTTAAAAGTTAGTCTTAGAAAATATTTTTGGTTTAGTTAAATCAGAATTAATTTGACTTTTAAGCTAATATTCATGGGGGTTAAAGAAAATTGCTTTTATTCTCCCGGAACCTCATGTCAAAAATGTGTCAAATTTTAAAGAAAAAATTGATGTTTTTCCATTTCTCTAAGGTAGAAGTGTCTCTTTTGAATTCTACGTTTTCTCGTTCCCTCTTCATTTTTACTTCGCATTTGAACCAACCAAAAATTATTCTTATGAGTTACCCTTTTGCTAGACGAGTTAACTTTGAATGTGTCAAGTTTTTTCTAATAACATTTAATTAAATTTCGTCACTTTTAAAAGTAAAATGCATTTAAGGATTAAGCTAAGATATGCTCGATAAATGAACTATCAACTTTTGGTGCATTAACATTTAACGCGTTACTACGGAAGTCTACCCATAGTTGGTAAACAGAAAATGGTCAATGATTGGATCGTACAAGTATTGTGAGGCTCAAATGATTTTTAAGGTTAATTTCCATGAATTGTTTCACCAATATACATATTATATATATATATATGTATATATATATATACACACACTTATATTGTACTGTTAAAGCCACTGCAACGGCGTGTAGCAGGGAGTAATAACACCAGGAATCCAACATCAATTTTAAGTTTTGCTTGCGTGAAAGTAATTTATAAGTTGATAAACTATATCTTTTTCCTTAACGTAATTGGGCAAAATGAGTAATTGAAATATATTTTCTACGCAGAACAACCGCCCCTGGTAGCGGCGGGATAACCTTCTGCTTTGCCAACCCAGTAGTCACGGGTTCGATTCCTGCCTAGGTGGGTTTTTCCTCTACCGTGGGCCTGGGTGTTTGTAATTGTCTTCAATTTGTCATTCTAAGAGGTTAGGTGGAAGAAGGGAAGGTAGTCTCAATCTCGCCCCATTAAAAAAGGCGAAACATAAATAAAGCAATAATTAAGTGCCATTTGAACAGAAAAGTGACATTAGTGCCCAGTATCGGTGTCTGCACGCCACAAGATAATAAACACCGTTGAGGTTTTGGACTTTTCATTACGTAAAGTCCCTTTTCGACGCTAAATGTATAGAGGGCAATAATTTACTCCATGGCATAATATTTGCACACGAATGTTTATTAATAATTGCTTGACTTTTTCAGTTTTACACAACAGCTTATCAGTTTAAAAATAAAACAAGGCTACGGCGTATGCTATTTCAACAAATGCAAAATTTCGACGAATACAATATCTCTAGTCCATCAATTCCTAGAGATGAGGTATTTACGGCATTTTCAATTACTTATAAGTCCTGAGGTAAATGAGGTTCTCAGATTTCTTAGGTAGTAATAAAAATCATGAAAATCAAAAACATAGAAAGTCTCGGCATTTCTGTCCCAACCAACCTTACTGACTATAATCCCTCAAAACTCTGAGAATATTTCAAAACTTCTCGGAATTGATAGAAATAAATGACTTACCTCAGTCAAACTTTTTTATTTTTCAATGTAGTCTTCCTGTACATTAATGCTATTGGTCCAGCAATGTCTCAATGTGATCCCATTTCGAAAATTATATGCCTTTAGGCCTGCAAAATACCCGTCTACCTAGGCTGTTAGTTCTTTGTTTAATGAGAATCTCCGTCCACCAAGGAAACTTTTGAGCTTGGAGAAGGGATGGAAATTTGATGGAGCCAAATTAGGGGAATAAGGCGGGTGTGGCAACATTTCGTATCTTAAATTATAAATTTTTGTTAATATCTGCTCGAATTCTCCACTTGTACATGATAAGCCATGAACATATTTTTCTCAAAGTTTCAATCCTCTTTCCCTATCAATTTGTATCAGATAATTGCCAGTTTAGTTTCCATGTTCACTTCCGTCCCAAGCGATACCGCTTTGCACTAGCACGAACGTATCTTCTCCCTCGCGCTCCATAGAATGGGACCAAGGAGAGAACTAGGAAAGTCATTTGCCGTTTTTAGAGGTACTTTGAAAATTACTTTTTGGGAGAAGGAATAGCGGTTAGTCCCTTTTTTTGGTCACTCGTAGAGTGCAGGTGGAAACATTTCTTCCCTTCTGCGTGTGGCATCTCTGCCGCACGATGTAGACGCCTAGCGAAACTGAGGTCCCATACCATCCTAAGAGTACCGAGAACAACTCCAAAATGTTCCCTTGTTTCTACTAGTTTCTTGGGTTTATCTGATACCGTTTTTCAAAACGCGAGGGAGAATCAGCGCCCGCGCTAGTTTACGTAAAACATGTCTCGAGGTTGTAGTTGAACATTAAAAAATCCCACTAACAGTCACGTCAATAATACAGGAAGATAGGCATCGTGAGAAAATATGTATCAATGGGCATAATCAATAAAAATAAAATTAAAGGACACTGATTAAAAAAATGAAATTCAAATGTTAAAAAGATAACTGATTACTGATAAAATGTATTCGTGCAAATTTTATCCTGTGAAAAAAAATACCTTTTGTACATATAGTTTTGAGGGGCCACACAAGCTGTCATGGGACATCTTTTTTTACCTTGCTTAAGGAATATTTATTTTTTACGTTTTACAGTTTTACCGTTTTACATCTCGTTTTTTTAGAATGCGCGACAAATGCTATGTATACCTATGACTACCTACGCACGAGTATATCCCTACTGACTTGTATGTGAAACATACTTAGGCCGGTCGACCTGCATGTGTGTCAACAAGAAAAGTTACATTTCGACCGACGTCCCGCGGTTTGAATCGTTTTTGTCTTTTCTTAAACATTTTCAATTTCAAATATCTCGATAACTAAGGCCAAAATAAAACTTAGGCAAAATTAATGATCAAATGAATTTTCATTTCTATCTCGATTTATTCATAATCGATATACATACATAAACATTATAATAATCTTAATGTAAGTGTATATGTATATATTTAAACACAGTAATCTACCCGAAGTTCGGTTTGGTAGGTGATAATAGAGTTCACCCAGTACTAAGCCCAACGGCGTGTGAAATTCACACATTAGGGTAGAGGGGCCAGTTCCTTTCCCTGTCCCGGTAATGGTTTACCAGGAAGATCTGGCACCCGAAATAATCACATAGCTGAACTGAGGGTGCCTGGAGAGGCTTGCCCGGGAATCGAACCAGTAGTCAGTCAGGTCAGTAGTCCAACCCTCTACCACTGGACTACCGCAACCTACACACACCCAAATTTTTTTGTCAAATTCCCCAATATATCTGTTAAAATTCTCCACTCTAACCTTAAGATAATTTACACTTCCCGGGGATATTAAATTTTAAAAATATTCATTCTTTCGAAAGAAAGGGTTAAGACTTTGTTTGCAGTATTCTACTTAATTTACGAGGCGGTTACATACATCTGCATAGTACCCCGCAGGCCGCCGCAACGGCGTCTGGTGGGGGTGTTAGATCACCATCCATAAAAGAGCAAACCACATGCAAAACCAATAAATTCATGCCAATCTACACCCACAGAAAAGTATATATTCATGCAAAAACTTTTACAGCTTACAAGCATCCAAATACATATGCTATATGCTAATATACACATGCACCTACCGATATACTCTATGTATACGCAACGTTAAATCTTGTCCTGACTGGTAAATCGAATTTCTTTAAAATTTATATCGTGACTTTGGTTTCGTGCTGTTATGATTTCTGATTGTTCTGGGAAATAACGAGTATTTGAATCTGTCTGTACTGGAATCTATCTCCCTAATCTTATCTTTGTGGTCTGATCTACCTAAATACGTGCGGCCATAATAATGCCTTTAGTGCCATTGTTAAACTCGTTTGTTCAGAATATTTCTAAAAGTCCAAGTCTCGCTTGTTCTCTTCCCATCTCAAGTAGCTCCCAGACTAATGCCCCTAAAATGATAATAGGATGCATGAGCGACTTATTCCACGGGGTGAACAAGAGGTCTTGAAATTTTCCGTTCCGTCACGCAATGGCCTTCGCCTTTCCGCTATTGGGCCATACGCGGTAGTAGATTTCAAATATGGCGTTTCAGAACACGATCTTGCATTTTTGCACATGTATCTATCGACAAGTGATGCTGTTTCGGCTGTAGTTTTCTCACTGATCAAAACAAAGTATTTGGATCGCTTGTCTTGTTCATTTCACCATAACTTGCTGCCTGAGAAGCAGTCATATAGTATGTTGATTTGGGATAGCATTCATTCATTGAATTAATAATCTAATTGTTTATTTACTTCGGTTTGCCATTCGTCTTTGTTCAGTAACCGTAATTGAAACTAGCACCCGTTAACCACATCCAACTTTATGACTGCTGCACACACCAGGATTATAGGATATCAAAACGAATCATTCGAAACGTGTCGTGAATCTCAGACAGGCGACAATATTCCGCTGTTTGACTTGAATCCTAGAGAGTGAGCAAGAAAAAGCTTGGTCAACATTCGAATAGAAACTTCCCTATTGTATTCTTTGTCTTTAAGCATTGTAAAATTTTCATTTCAATTCATAATAAGTAACAACAAGACAATTTTACCCGAAAATTTGCTCTAAGCTCCGTAATGAGACCCAGTAGTAATGGAAAATAGAAGAATCATTGCATCAAATATGATAAATTTATGTGCGTCCTGTCTCATCATGACGACTACGATATTACAAGATAAGAATATTTACAGAATAGTCTTTTATACTTAGTACTTAGGTAGTTTAAGTATTGGTTTGTGACATACTTAGGAAACTCAATTTCAAAGACACTGAAGCATGTTTCCGTCATTATGAATTTCTCTTTCGGGTATACATAACTTCACCAAATGTTTCTAATACTACGTGCACAAAAGCTGTATGCATGTTATTTAGGATGGATTGAAACGAACGCAGGAAGAAATTGTGAATTTTATAGTAAGCCATATTACACGTAATTAAGACGATCAGGAAGACAATTATGCTGTCCGAACTTTTTCCATTTTTTTCTCCTATTTATGTCGTAATGCAATAAATGAACGCTAATATTAGTTGCCAAACCACGCTCCGTGTGTCTATATGGTGTGGTCAATTTGACCTTTCAATAATATAAATATGAAAATGTTGTTTGAGGTAATGACGTATATTCGCAATTCGTTGAATCCCTTACCTTGTCCAGCATGGATTACGTGGTGTTTATTTAGTTTTCTAATCTTTATAATTCTTTCATTTCCATGATTCTTAATTACCCATGCTCGTTTTCAGATAATATGTTGATATTCCCAAAATTATGATACCTTATTAAATTAAATTTTAAAAACAAGTCACTTTGACCATTTTAATTCCTTTTTATCATTAATTCGAAATCGTATCGAAAAATAAATCTTTTTTCAGTTATTCCTTTAAAAACTGGAGCGGATTATATTATTTTACTGAAACAATCATGAAAACGATAGAAAGAAGGCGGTAAAAAAAGCGAGCTATAGACTATCGGGTTGAAATATTTTAGGATCTAAGGAGGTATTGTAAAAGGTATAAAAAAAGGCGGTTGAAGCTATTGAATTTTGTGAAAATATCAGTTTGGTGAGGAAAGAAAGAAGAATAAAATAGCTAATATAGACATGAAAAGGAAAAATTCGGTGATACAAAAAGTGTTGGAAATGGCAACGAGACTTTTGATGACTGGTCCACTATGTGTATCTTTTATAAATACTGCTGTTTTTCGTTGTTATTCGAAGCCTGCGTAGATGATGCGTACGAAATTTTTTCAGATGTATTTTTGAAATCATTTATTTTGATCTCAAAAGAACAATGTAGCGACGCTCTAAGCAAGAACCAGTGACGATGTTATTTACTTCTGACTTGAAAAATTCTCAAGATGCCTCCTAATGAATCCCATCGGCCGTGAAATAAACACCCACTAATCCTTGACAATAGGCCACCCCGTTTAAAAATATCAGATAAGACACTTTCTATGGCACTCATTGTCGTATTATCGTATCAGCAGCTTTATCATAAAAGTTTAACGAGCCATCTGACTCTTATTTTAACTCATAATCTTCATAAAATTCTCCTTAATCATCAATGACCTTCTTTTGTTCTTTGAAATGTTTCAAATTTGTCCTGGACGCAGTTCCCTAAAGGAACAGAAATTTCTCGCGTCCGCATTGCTGAGATGATAAAAAAAAATTCACCGGCCAGGTGATAGATACACGAGGAAAGCATTTAGTTTCCTTTTCCCCCCACATCACTATATTTTTATGATTTCATTAAGATTTCAATGCTAAGATGATGCCAACGCCTGACCGCAATTTCAATGGTTTGCTCCGAATATACTATATACTCATCTGGAGCATCCCAATGGCCTTTTTCTCGCGTGACATACGTATGACATGAAAAACCGTGTCCTCACCAAATATTGCAAGTAAACCTAAATTGATCATCGACTTACGTGTGTTTATACCTGATAATACTTTTAAAATATGTTCATCCTAAAACTTATACAACTATTATGTACATCTCTGTGTCGCAAAATATTACTTTTGGATAACTAATGAGCCAGATCCGTTGAAATTAACGCAACTACTAAATAAGAGATTCTATGGAACAAGTTGAACCTGCATACCGAGCTTAATCATGAGATTTCGGTTAAGATATCATACAGGAACTACGAGTACAACATGCTACTGCAGACTAGTGATATTGAACTAACAATGGACAGCAGTAGGCTTTAAATTCGCAAATCTACTGAAAGAAAATTGTATCTGCTAGTTAACGTAACTAGTATCTTAATCATCTTCATATCACCTTTTTTATGGAAGGGGACCACTTTGGAATGTGAAAGAGGAGCGCATCACGCTGAAACAAATTGGAGTTGTAATTTTTAGTATAACATATTTGATATTACAATTATGAACCCAAAATCATTAGACAACCCGGAATCAGAGTGACATTTTGTTTCCGTATATAATGGCCCCTGTTTATTTTAATCCCTTGAAATATATTATGCCTATTTATTTCTGCTAATAATTGGAGTAGTATTTCACTTGGAAGATATAATGACCTGTTATGGATGGCGCATGACAGAGGTGTGTTATGGGCGTTGATCTAGATTGGCAATATAATTTGTGGGATTGTTGTAATCTCTGGAATATCTTTGTTGACAGTTGTTGGCTCAATCGCATGTAAATACCCATGTTGCAACTATACTTTTCACTGACAACAAAAAAGCTCAATGAAGAAGGATGAAGACATTTTTAATATTTACTTTAGGGTAAGCTGTTAAAATGCAAACTACTTGTCACCTTGCCATAAATGACTGCTTGCTACTTCGTGATCGAATATTTCGTTCTCTTTAGAGACTTCAACTCCAGTAGGCAGTAATACCCTCTCAAAAATTGGATGAAAGAGTTCATGCGTACTTTGGTTAACATTAATGATCGCCTCATGCTCCTTCCTAGCATTTTCCCTGATTACATCTTAATCTCTCATAGTACGTACAAGTAACCTGTCAAGAACAATCTTCCTTAATAGCTATTCCTCGTATCTCATTGTAATCATTGAAACATCCGACAAATGCGTTTTTCTACCGAAATTATGTAGTCCGATGTAATCTTTAGTGAGCATAATCTTCTAAATGCTCAACCCAACATAAAAATCCATAAGGTTATATTTGTATGATAGTAGTGCGTAGAGTTTCACTAGATTGAATCGGATGAGAACATTGAAGAGGTGATAACACAAGTGGTGAAATCTGTATTATTTATATTTTTTACCGCATCGAAAGTTTTTCATTTACCCATGTTAGCTTTCGTTTAAGTACATCAGAGCGGTCTTCTTGAAATTGACACAATGTCCGAAAGTATCAGTTGCATAACTAGGAACGTCATAGTAAATCGCTCCTTGTGACGTGTGCTATGAGATAAAGAGAGTTTGCTGAGCTTCAGTTTAATAAATTATTCCCCAGAGCTCGCTCTTTCTAATCTTTAACGCATTTACCAGTAATGTGGCCATAGTTCAAAGCACTCGTGCCATTAGCTCGCCCTGTAAGCTATTTCATTTTTGAAATAAGTTTATCGCAACATACGAGTAGTGAGGAAGTTCTTTGTCAGTTATCTGATTTCCCATCTTCCTTGCTATCTGGTAGTTAATTTATTTCAAAGAGAAATTTTTCATAACTTATTAATAAATGTACACGTTCTCAATATAGGAAATCATCTCTAAAACAGGAGAAGTCGAATTATCGAACGGCCTTTTTCCACATCTAAATTTTATAGAACATTTCAAAACGTGCCCATTTGAAATTCAATTGAATTTTTTTCCAAGTCTTATAATCAGTATTATTTCTGTTGATTGAAAATATTTCCGCGGCCCACTTTCTATGCTCAAATGATGCTTGAAGTTAGGGATGTTCAGTGTTTGTTAGATTTTTGGAATATAAAAATATATTCCAAGTAATTGTTATTTTTTTACTGCATCGGAAAATATGATTATGAAAATTTGTTACTCGTGGCAGTAGTTTTCTTCTGTAATTACCTTACTGATGCTCTCTAGAGAGAACTAGTATAAGTTAAACTTTTTTTTTTATTTTTTGGAATGAAATTATTTGGTTAATTTACTTTCCCGTGCAAATTCAATGACTTACTTTTCATAAAATAAACACGATTTTCAAAATTGCTGTACTTTCCCACGCCATGATCACAATAGCAAGTATCAGTTGCAGTACCCCTTACGCCCAACGGTCCCGATTTCATTCTTAAGATCTAGCAAATGGATAGTTGATGCCATCTGTAACTTTGGTATCTGTAACCTGCTATATACGAGTACGTACAATATACATACGTCGTATGTACATTGCTTGATCTGTGATTGCGACTTCTTCTCTCCTCGGTGGACATGTTAAACTGGAGGGATTCTTGTTGACATTTGAACGAATTATTTAAAGTTCGGTCACAAATAGTATCTTAGATTTTCGGCTTTCCTAAATCCCGAGAAGTTCACCTGTTTTATTTTACTGTAAATTGCCATCCCGTGAAATTGATGTGCAACCAAATCACAGGTTGAAAGTCCCTTTGAAGCAAAGTGACAATTTCTCACATTATTTTAATGTTCTATTTTACCTTCGAGTCTTTTTTGCAGTTTTAACCGTAATTGTATTCGTAAATCACATATGTGTAACTTAATTCGTAAAGATTAGGGTGTGAATATTCGTAATTCTTGGGTAATAACTTTGAGGAGAGAAATTCGAAGAGTTCCACGGTAGAACCACGTTTAAGTCTGTAATCCATAATTGAAGTAATAAGGGGATATAAATCAGATAGCAGCCAAGGTAATTATAAGAGCTCTTCATTCCCCCTCCTGGTACCATTGAATCAGTATGCACCTTCTTTCTAATAAATTTTACCATAGGAAAGGCAGATAAAAATTGAACTGTGTATTTGCTTTGCTTTCGCAATGAAGCTATTGGAATTTTGACCCTACCGCGGCATTCATCAAATGTTATAAATGAAAAGCAATTTGAATAAGTCTTTTAATGGTGGTGATATTTTCATGGATGCATGAAAATGTAGACCTTCTTTAGCTCAACTCCTTGTAGTGAGTTGTGTCCAGAGGGCACAAGGAAAAAATCCGAATATCTTCTCATAGCGTTTAACCTTTTGAGAGAATTAAATTAATACTAGCATCTTCCAGAAGATCATAGTCCTGTAATCTCGGTTTTTATCTCGGCGGTATATGCACTTAATTTTACATGTCATACTATTTACTTCCGAGAATAAATCTGGACATTAACCGGCATTAATGAATTTTATTCTTATTTTTAAAAATCTCTTTAAAATTACATTGTTACTAATAATCACCGACTACGGTGAACCAAGACTGATTTTTACTCGATCCGTGATTATTTTAGACGTTCAAGCAAAATTTCAAATTTATGATTGGATAATTGAAAGGAATCGGCCGATATTTCTTTTTCTCAATAATTAATGTGCATATTGCTATTTTTTAATTCTTTACCATTGAATCGACCTCGTCCAAAATTCAAGATAAAACATCTGGGTTTATCAATGAATGCAAGACGAGGTGAACTTGAGTTCAGATTCTGTAAACCATACGTGCTTCGTTAAGGTTGCTATGCCTTCATTGTTGTTACGCATTTCGCTTGAATTGACTTTGGGGCCTTCATTTCTTTTTAGGTTTGAGTAGCACTATGTACAATGTCCGAAAATATGTCGGAAGTGCACAATTGGGGATAGGTTGAAATTGGGTAGTTGCAATGGAAATTCAAGCACGTGAGAGAGGATCAAGGAAAATCCCGTAGATTTCAATGGTCTGGCCATGAGCTAAAACCACGAATGAAGACCAGCCGTCTTCATTCGAGGCTACTTACGTTCTGGTGGAAAGATCGTAAATGCTTTGATCGCAAATAAAATGCTGTTACGGATGAAGGAGTTGGCATAGTTTAGTTAATAGCTCAAGGCTCGCTTGGATAGCGCCCGATTTTTTTCTGGTTTCCGGGAACTTCTTAGTATACTCGATGCGTTCAGCTTCTAAGGTTACCCAATTTTTTTCTCAACACTGGGAGGGAGTAGAGATAAATATTCGGTTGCGCATAACATACGCGGGCACTCTTAATACGTATAAGACATTGATGGCTGTACCGTACAAATCGCAAGGTTTTTATAGTTTCCTCTGGAGTGAAAACCGTTTTCAAATCTTGAAATGGCGTCGTGGTGTCAGGCAAGAACAGCGTGCTATCATGCGTTTTCTCCACTTGCGTGGTTGAACATCCGAGTTTCTTCGTCAGCTGAGTGAAATATGCGCGGATGGTATTTTTGAAAAATGTGCGTTCGTGGGAATGACACGTCATGCATGTATAGATATTTTAGATATTAGATAGATAGTTCCCTGCAAGCCACCACTAGGGTGTGTGTCAGGGGGTGAATACACACCAGACTAATTTTGACCCTAATATTTTTACCCCTACCGCAGTCGAATGATGTTATTCTGATCCCTTATCGTTCGTGGAAAAAATTAAATTTTAAATTGGTCTATTCCAAACTTAATCTCTCTTATTTTATTGACATGATCTCACCTACCTAGTACGATGGTGGTAATAATACATTTTCAACATCACAGCCATGGAATCATGGCTTTGGTGTTGTGAAAATTACCTACATCTACAGAGAGTTAAGGAGTAGCCGAAGTTTCGAATTTCTGGCAAAAGTATGTGGACAGATAAAGAATACCTTAGGACTTGAACGCATATCGTGTTGAGTGTCATAAAATATACACTCCATATCCGGCGTTGGACTGCTTAATGTTTATTGTTTTTTTAGGTAATCTACCGGTTAAGGTAGGTTTTTGGATGGACACAACTATCAAATAAATATTTTGCAACTCCAAACAAAACCCAATCCAGCAACCTACTCTACATCAGGTCCCTCTTTATCTCTGTGTACTTCTTTCCGCCTTCATCCCGTCCAACATCCCTATCCTGTTCCTGCCCTTACCTTGCATGCCCAACATTCTCCCCTCTATTACCTTCTTTAACATCCCACTACCGCTCAATACGCCTTGCATCCATTTTTCCTGCCTCCACAGGATTTCTCTCAACAAACCCCACTCCTCACCCACCATCTCCAATACTTCCTCATTTGTTTTCCTTTCGGTCCATTTCACCTTCTCCATTCTTCTCCACACCCACATTTCAAAAGCCTCCAGTCTACGTCTATCCTCTTGCTTCAGCGACCACTTTTCCGCGCCGTACTATAGCTGCGCTCCATATCAGAGTTTTTACGAGTCTTTTCTTAACCTCCCTACTCAACGTCCCCGTCATCAGCTCCCTCCTACTTGAGATAGCCTCCTTGCCTAGCGCAATTCTTCTCCTTACGTACCTACTACTTTGACCGTGTTGATCAAAAACACTTCCGAGATACGTAAACTGTTCTACCTGCTCTATTTTTTCCCCTCCTCTTTTAATGTTAAGCTTAGCCTTCTTTCTGGAAAATCGCATAACCTTTGTTTTGTTAATGTTGATTCTCATCCCATATCCATAGCACTGCACCTCCAATTCACTCAGCAATGCTTGCAGTCCCTTGGCTGACTGACAAACTAGAGCTTGGTCATCAGCAAACCTAACTGATTTTACGAATTCCCCTCCGACTTTCATTCCTACCTCCAGTTCTTCCCATGCCTCTTTAATCATTTCCTCCACATATACGTTGAACAGCACCGGTGACAATGGGCAACCCTGCCTTACCCCTCTTCCTAACACTGCCCATCCGGACTCTCCGTTCCCCACTCGCACCTGAGCAGTCTGAGACATGTACAGGTTGCGGATCAGTCTCCTGTCCCTCCAATCTATTCCTATTTCCTGCAATACACGCATTAATTTTTCCCAATTCACTCTATCAAATGCTTTTTCGAAATCTACGAAACAGGCAAAAACGTCCTGATTGTATTCTATATTCCTCTCGATTAGTGATCTCATTACTGCAATTGCATTACGTGTGCCTGTCCCTAAATCCAACCTCACCTTCCCCTAAGTAATAATTTGCCATACTCTCTATCCTTTTGTAGATGATCCTGAGAAAAATGGTAGCTGCGTGGGAAATCAAACTTATTCCTCTGTAGTCCTCACATGATGTAGACTTTACCTTTTTCGGAAATCACAATTCCATCAATTACATCCTCCTCTTTTCCGCTGTTGTTATCATCCTTCCCTCGCTATTACGTAAAGGAGTCTGCTTAAAATTAACCTTCAAGTATTATTTTCAGTGAATTATGCTTTTTGTTTATCTGACACTCTTGATTGCATACATTTAACTTCACTTTTTAAATCCCCACATCCAAAGTGTGATTGCCATTTTTTTAACAGATCCATTACGTCCCCGCAACAGGTCTTATCCGATAATTATCGCTGGAGACCATTCATCTTGCCGGACAAGCGACGCTCACTCTTATATTGTACCGCTGCGTTAAATCTGGCGGTGAAAAGATTTCGAGTTTTTTATAAATTTGAGATCTCCGCTTCATTCTCTGCCGCGCATCCGCTGCTTTCATTATCCCTTCCTTGTTAGGGAACGTGATGAGCAAAAAATGTGTGATTGCGGTAGAAGAATCGCAAAACTACTGCCACGCTTCTACTCGCGTCCGCTCGTGTTCGCCCTGAGTAAAATGGCTCACGAGTGTGCGGTTGACCGCTTAAATATCATGTTCTTCAACGATTGACGATCGGTCGGACGAATATAAACTTTAACCTTCGGAAAACATTTTCATAATAATTTGCCGCCAAGTGTGTTGCCTGCGAAAGAATCTGCTTCTTATGCGTTGTCAGGTAAATATTTTAGCGAAATCACTCGGAAAAATTGGACGGAACTAAACGATAACCATAGTATAAGAGTCCTGTTTAAACCTTCACATGGTCGATTTTTTTCGCTCTTCCTATGTATGTCCTTACCTGCAGACTAAAGCCTAGTTTTTGCCTATCATCGCTTTTACGTCAGACAGCGTTCCTTCTTTTCATTGCCATCGTTTGTCACATCTGATTGACACTCTTTCATGAATTTATATGGATTGCTAGTGGAAGACTCTTAGGAGGTGTGGTAGTGGTGTGTGTGTGGAAGGAGTGATAAATATGGTAATATCGAACCGTAATCACACGACTGCACTCTTTGCGTCTCATGCCGTGACGGGGGAGGGAAAGTGCAACATTGTCTCAACAAAAATGAGATACGTCACTCAGACCTTGTTTGGAAATCATTACACGAAGGTAGTTTATCACTAAATTATATGATGTTAAAAAAAATTAGAATGGGCTGGTGTTGTCAGTCATAATTTATAATCAGGTTCGTAATCTAACTTAATTTTCCAATGGGAAAACAATTCCAATTCTACGAATGCAAAATTAGGGAAATAGAAGCCACAACTAAAACATGTACAGCGTCCGTTTCTTCTTTGAACTAAATTTGATACCACTGACTACTCCAGTTTCCTTAGTGCCCAATCCAATTTTTTCCGATTCTCCATCACCAATCATTGGGGCTTTAAATTAACTCCTGACATACACTTTTGGGTGGTTTACAGAGTAAGCAGGGCAGACATAAAGAAGTAGATAGATAGGTACTCCAGAAAGTATTGAGATCAAACGCATAGCTGTCTTCGAAACACTAACATCGATTAGTTAAGTGTTTTAACGGACACTAAACAAAATAATTTTAACAATTACCTGTATTTTTTACTGATGGATCTTAAATATTGCAAAAGGATAATCCATTTCACATTCAATAAGCAGTGCTACTGTATGATGAGTTAGAGGATATCATCGCGAGTGTTCCTGCAGGGAAACATTTGATAGTGATGGGGGATTGGAATGCGACGGTAGGCGAAGGAAGAGATGGTGGTGAGGTGGGGGACTATGGGTTAGGCACGAGGAATGAACGCGGGGAGAAAGCAATTGAATTCTGCAGGAGACAGGGGTTAGTCATCACTAACACATGGTTTAGACACCACAAAAGGCGTAGGTATACATGGAAAATGCCAGGTGACTCAGAAAGGTATCAGTTAGATTATATTATGGTTAGGCACTGGTTTAGGAACGGTGTGATAAATTCGCACAGTTTCCCAGGAGCGGATGCGGACTCTGACCACAATTTAGTTGTTATAAAATGTAATGTTCGTTTCAAGAAGATAAGGCAAGGGCGGCGGGTTAGGAAATGGAATTTAGAAGCAGTAAATGGATTAACGAGGAAGGAGTATCAGCAGGCTGTAGAGAAAATGATGGATGACGGTAAAGAACTGAGTACTATCGAAGAAAAATGGGAATGTATCAAGAAAGGGATATTGGAAGCCGCTAAAGACACTATAGGAACCGTTAATGGGAAAAGGATAAGGAAACCATGGGTAACGGAGGAGATGATTGCAAAGATGGATGAGAGAAGAAGATGGAAAAATGTAAACACAGAGTTAGGCAAAATGAAGTACAAAGAGTTAAACAATAAATTGAGAAGGGCCACAAATAAAGCAAAAGAAGAATGGTGGAAAACGCAATGCGAGGATATGGAAAGTTTACAGAAGAAGGGTGAAATTGGTGCTCTATACAGCAAGGTTAAGTTATAATCGGGAAGTAAGAAGGCAAGATGTGTGCTAACAGTTAAAGATAAATGGGGTAAGATAATAGTTGAACCAGGAAAAATCCAAGAGAGATGGAAGGAATATATAGAAACACTGTATGGTAAAGAACTTAGGCCGACAAGGTTAGACATAGAAAAGGAACATGACGTAGAAGAAGATAGCTTAGGTCCAGGCATACTCGACGATGAAATAGAAAGGGCATTAAAGGAGATGAAAGCAAATAAGGCTGTGGGGGTGGACAATATTCCTGTAGAAATGTTGAAATGGTTAGGGAAAGGTGGGAAGAAGGCCATATATGGACTGATTCGTAGTATCTATGAGGAAGGAATCTGGCCGGAAGATTTTGTGAGATCGGTGTTAGTTTCCTATTCCAAAAAAGGCAAAGGCTTCGTCATGTGAGGATTACAGAACAATAAGTTTGATATCCCACGCAGCTAAAGTTATTCTCAGGATCATCAACAAAAGGATAGAGAGTAAGGCAAATGATTACTTAGGGGATGATCAGTTTGGGTTCAGGAAAGGAAGAGGTACGCGTGATGCCATTGCAGTTATGAGATCACTAGTCGAGAGGAATATAGAATACAATCAGGACGTTTTTGCCTGTTTTGTAGATTTCGAAAAAGCGTTCGATAGAGTAAATTGGGAAAAATTAATGCGTGTATTGCAGAAAATAGGAATGGATTGGAGGGACAGGAGACTGATCCGCAACCTGTACATGTCTCAGACTGCTCAGGTGCGAGTGGGGAACGGAGAGTCCGGATGGGCAGTGTTAGGAAGAGGTGTAAGGCAGGGTTGCCCATTGTCACCGGTACTGTTCAACGTATATGTAGAGGAAATGATTAAAGAGGCATGGGAAGAACTGGAGGTAGGAATGAAAGTTGGAGGGGAATTCGTAAAATCGGTTAGGTTTGCTGATGACCAAGCATTAGTTGCTCAGTCAGCCAAGGGGTTGCAAGCATTGCTGAGTGAATTGGAGGTTCAGTGCGATAAATATGGGATGAGAATAAATATTAATAAAACAAAGGTTATGCGATTTTCCAGAAAGAAAAAGGCTAAGCTAAATATTAAAATAGGAGGGGAAAAAATAGAGCAGGTAGAACAGTTTACATATCTCGGAAGTGTTTTGGACCAACACGGTCAAAGTGGTAGGGACGTAAGGAGAAGAATTGCGCTAGGCAAGGAGGCTTTCTCAAGGAGGAGGGAGTTGATGACGGGGACGTTGAGTAGGGATGTTAAGACAAGACTCGTAAAAACTCTGATATGGAGCGTAGCTATGTACGGCGCGGAAACGTGGTCGCTGAAGCAGGAGGATAGACGTAGATTGGAGGCTTTTGAAATGTGGGTGTGGAGAAGAATGAAAAAGGTGAAATGGACCGAAAGGAAAACAAATGAGGAAGTACTAGAAATGGTGGGGGAGGAGAGGGGTTTGTTGAGAGAAATCCTATGGAGGCAGGAAAAATGGATGAAGGGCGTATTGAGCGGTAGTGGAATGTTGAAGAGGGTAATAGAGGGAAGAATGTTGGGCAAGCGAGGTAAGGGTAGGAACAGGATAGGGATGTTAGACGAGATGAAGGGAGGAAAGAAGTACACCGAGATGAAGAGGGACCTGATATAGATTAGTTTGCTAGGTGGGGAGTCACAAAATGTTTATTTGATAGTTGGGTCCATCCAAAAACCTACCTTAACCGGTAGATTACCTTAAAAAAAAAAAAAGCAGTGCTACATATTTGGAGCACTCTTAATTTCGTTCATGAAGAAATCTAAAATTGCAAGGAAGAGACAAATGAGAATATTTATTTAAAAAATGACTAAGATTGCAGTCACTTGTGTATGTTAATGGCTTGGTTGACGTTAATAGTGTAAAGCAACATGAACTTCATGACCAATTTCATTTCCAATAGTGAATATAGTATGACTCCTCTGTTATACGAGTGGACACGTAGTGCTACTTAGTGCAGCATAGTTGATCTAGTGCTTGATTAAAATAAAAAATAATTTTGGCAATAAATTTAAGGTTTAAGTAATAAACTATTACGGATAATGGAAGTTCCATTCTCTGTTAAGTATATATTTTGAAAATATGCTATGCTGAGGCGACATGCTCCCAATTTCTCTGTTAAATGCCTTTCAAAATGCAGGAAGTAACCAAATGCATTGGATAAAGATCATAAGGGGGAATGGATATGACAATGAAGGTCATTCATAGTTGAAGAATATTCAATTCCAGTACAAAGTTATTTTTGCAAGGATAAAGGTTTCAGCTAGGAATGAAAACTACTATCTATTAGCAAAACAATAAGCATTTCTAAATTGTAGCAGCCATTCCCAAAAATCTGTAATGTAATAAATGAGTTGAGGAATTTTAAGAGTCTGTGAAATTATGCATAGAATAAATATAGCAAGAGAAGCTATACAAAAATTAAACTCATTGTTTAGATTAAAAAAACACAAATAAAAACATACAATGAATACTCATGCGTGAAAACTGATAGCAAAATAACATTTGGACTTGAAACATGGTAGTTCAAAAATAATAACAGATGGAATCCAAGGGGTAGAAGTAGATAATTTAATTTCTATGGTACTGAGATGAATAATAAAGGATGATAGATTGTCTCAAAGTGTTTGGGGTGGGCACCTTTTGGAACAAGGAATCGAGGATGGTCATGTGGAAACTGGAATACTGATATTTGAGACGCACTGGCCAAATGTGTGCTATAAGATTTAAAATTCCAAAAAGCTGCGGGAGATGCCGCAGCAGTAACTTTTAATGGAGTCATCTGCAAATATGCGTTTCAATGCAACAATTCCAGAATGTAAAAATCATTTGCCTTGACCGGGATTCGAATCCAGATCTCTCAATCTTTGGTTGAGTGTTTTACCCAGTTAAGCTATTGAGGCATCCTCTTAAAAACTGAAATTTTGGAAGCTTCAAAAGAACAAGATGCTGTGACAAAATACCATACATACAATGTCATGGACATCAAGGGATCGGGGTTCAAATCCCGGTCAAGGCGGATGATTTTTACACTCTGAAATTTTTGCATTGAAATGCATATTAGCGGATGACTCTGTTAAAAGTTACTGCTGCGGCACCTCCCGCAGCTTCTTGAAATTTGTCAAAGGTAAAACAACCTGTTTAAAGTTGGCTTTAACCTCGTGGACTGTGGCACATTGCACACAACTACGAATGCCTGTGACATTGTACGTACAGTGAAATACATCATTTACCCATATCTCCCATTGTAATTGACATGCCTTAGATTGCTTACCCTGATACATTTGACCAAACTCAACAAAAGAGAGTTCACCATTACTCTTATGTGATCATTATACCTCTGCATTTGATTACTACTTGTGGCATATATAATAATGTGGAAAATCATGCTGTAGGAAAACTTCTTTCTCACATTAAGATTTTATAGCAACATCCTGAGAAGTTAACAATGTCCTGGAGCACATAAGTATTTCTTACGTTTTTCTAGTAGTGGAAATCTCCATGAGACATGATTTATCTACCTAGTTAAAGTCAATTTTGGAGAATTAAGCACTTAATAAACTCTCTGGGTGTTTTTGTAGTATACATAGTTTTACTTCAAAATATCTTCTTAAAAAATGATCTTTCTTGAGACTCTGCAGGTTTTCATGTCGTGTGATGTCATCTCTTTTGCTATAAATTTTATGATGTTTAATTGGAATGAAATGGTTAAAGTTGACGGATAAAATTTAAGAAAACTTTAACATCATTAAATCAGACTAACATTCAATAAGATATCTGTTTATTCTGTAAATATGGTGTAGTCAAGATTGGTGCAGTTGGTTCAAGAAAATGTGACCCCAAGTATGACTTGTTACTGCACTGCAAATGCACTAGTCAGTAAAGATTGAGAACCAAATTGGAATTATGTAATCTGAAATGTTGGAGATGGTGAGATGGTGTGAAGTGAAACAAATGTATAATATTTTTTTAAACTATGGTCATGTTATTTTTTTGCCTGGGTAAGAAAAAACTCAGAAAAGTAACAAAGTAATTTCAGTAAAGTAATGTCAACAAAAATGTTTTGTTTCAATTACAGAAGCAGGAATGGAAACCTGAAGAAATAAGCCTTGAAATATTGTAAGGAGAATAACATTGCATTGCATTAACAAGATCATTATACCAACCTAACAATCCATAATCCAATCTATAATCCATTATAACAGAAGGAAAAGCTTACTTTTTCATAGAATTAAACTGCTTGGTGCAGCAAATTTCACCATAACACACAAAATAGCTTTCTATGGAAAACTACATTGTTTTATCTCTTATTATGGACATATACAACCTCCACCAAGTGAAACCTGAAGGTATGAAGTGGTAACATTTGATGTCTAGCCTCTCTCACGCTTGTTAGAGTATAATCTGCATATGGTCTCAACACAGGAATGCCCAATGAAACTAATCGTCCACTCTGTAAATAAGAAACTGCATAGGCACTCCTAAATTCATGAGCTGGTTGCTAAAAACCAAGGTGGTGGCTCTGATTATTTTTGGTTTGATATCTTTCAAGTATTTGGGACCTTTCATTCTTGGATACAAGTAACTGACATAAATATCCCAATGCTCAATAAGATGTCAAGAATAATCTGGGCTGGCAAATACTGGATTACAAATTTAGGTTGAATTTGAAAATTTGCTGCCATATATCCTTTTACATGACTGAAAATCAAACCCTGCTGTAATAAACTAGGGCTAACTGCAGAAATCCTCAGTTGACTCCATAAGCACAAGAGTGCCATTAGCAGGCCCTGATTTCAGTGAAACTGAGCCATGAGCTTTACAAATGGCGCAGGATTTTGATTTTCAACTATCCTGAAATGGTATTACCAAACTCCTGATTAGTGGGCGGGCAATTCTGGTTTCCTGAAGTGACTCTATAATTTAAAAGCTAGTTTTTCTAGTTTCACATTTTTTTTGTCAACCACTCATGTTTTGTGTATATTAGTTTTATTTTTGGTATCAATATTAATAAACCAGCCCTCAGATTTGCTAATCAACTGATTACTGGGTATGATTTCCATTTTGAATTTAAGTCACATCTCAATATTTATGACTCAACTTTTAAGATAAATAATTAATAACATTTAAAATTTAATGAATATCTAGGCTTTAGTGATTCATCATATTATTTTCCCAAAGAATGAGTTAAAAATACTCACACGCATCTTTTGGAGATACACTGAGCTAGATTTTAGTCTTTCCATAATGCAAGGTATATGTAGATAAATATGCAAGCAGGTGGCAAAGATGTAAATGCTCTTATTCTCTTACATGACGGATGTAGCAGTATCACACGCTGACAGCGATAAATGAGCAGGGGATCTGGATGACTTCATTTCGGGAAGAGAGAAAATGAAGTTGCGGATTAATGCATCCAAAATGAAAGTAGATATGCTTCTTAAGGAGAATTGGATTACTTATTACATTGTGAGTACAAATATCAAAATAATTAGATTGATGACATGGTGGAATTTTTGTGAAAGATGAAGGGTTCGATATGGCTATTAAATGATGTGCATATGCAGCCAGAAGGTTTGGTTGGATGTGGAATTCATAAAATTTTGAATCACCAAATACATTTATGAGGAAATTAAGTTCTTTAAGAGGAAGGGGTAAATTGTGAGTCATGGTTGAATTTATTGAACAGACTCTGAAGGGAAGGAATATTAAAAGTTCTGGAGACATAAGATTGTGTATAAGACAGTGGTGAATGAGGTATGAACAGACAAGTAGGCATGGAAGAATAGTACATAAACGGTAGACAGTTCCCTGAAATTACTTAAAATCTGGTTTTTTAACTTCACCTACCCAAATAGGGAATGGTGTATCACTTAAAAAGGTAAGGATGTATAAAACAAGAGCAGAAAAACAAATTAAAAGCAAAAATATTGTGGTCAATGACTTTTATATTAGTAAATACAGATATAATTTTGTTTATAAGCAGGGTTTCATCTTAAATTGCTCCTCATTAGCTGGTTACAGCACTAATAACAATATTTATTTTCTACAACACTGTGAGAGATCCTAAAACAGTTAATTTTCAATAGGAAGCCCAATTTGAGGGTCGATTACAAAAAACATCAAATGCAAAATATATATATATAAAAGATACAGAAATGAATGATGAAAGAAATATAAATAAGAAACAATTTAGATGGTATAGTATGAAAGTAGAAAAGTGATCATCATATTGCCATTTTTATCTATCCAGAGAGATTGAATTTCATGCTTGATTTTTAAATTGCAATATGAAGACTTTGTTCCTAAATTCTCCAAGAGAGGGTTCTCAAATGCTACTACCCTCTCTTTTAAACTAGAAAATGGATAACATCAGTTCTCATTCTTAAAAAAAAAAAACAAGTTCAATTTGTAGACACGTGTATATTTGTCAGATTACACTGTATTATCATTATACATTTTAATCAGTTAAAAATTAACACACAACAGTGAAATACTCTTTCTCAAGTTGGTGTTCATACCCATTTCTTCTTATGAATTGAGGTACGTAATGATGGAATTCAAATAGTATAAAAATACATCATTATTTATAAGGTATGAATGTTGTTCTGTGCCAATATTTTAGCACCATTTTAAAAAACAAAACTAAATCATGAAACAATCCATCAATTGTGATTCTTCAATCATCATCTTTGTTTTCACTTTTCTCATACACTGGTAATCGAGTCCATATGAAATAACCCTCTCCTCTACTGTTGACTGTGGGATACGGAGAATCTTTTGCTTTGAAATATTCTGAAGGGGCATGCATTATGAACTCCATGCAATTCAATTTCCTTGGGATATCTTCCTCAGGACCTGAGAAGAAGAATTAATTGCTTTTATAAATGCAAAACATTATTGAAATTCTTACAAAATCGAATAAACCCTCGCCACTATACATAATGTTATTTAGGATGCAAAAAGAAAAAAATAACAAAATCAGAAACTTAACCATTCAGGAACTAAATGCTCCCAACAGTGCATATAATACTTTTTTATGAATTAGAAAAAGTATTTCAAAGTTTAACATTCTTTTCTGCATCTCTTTATGGTTATACAAATAGCCGAAATTGAGTAAGATCCTGAGAAATTACTCTATCTACTTTTCAAGTGTAATCAGAAGGATTAGAAATTTTTTTAGCCATGCAAAATATTCATGTGATGCATGGGATGATTTAGAATTCCAAAATCAGCTTTAGTAAATTTTAAACACATTCATAAAATGCTCATTTATCAATCATTCAAACCATCATCACTATATGATGTTACTCATTTTTATTAACATATGTTGGTTCAAATTGATCACATTTGAGTACCCATTTAACGATAACAAATGCTATCCTTAAATGGTAGTTAATATAATTACAACATTGTTCAAATGTGAGAGCATGCAGATGACACAAAAATGTTACTTTAATGTGTTCTTCATACCATATATATGGAATCAACCTTTAATGGCACAAAATATATAACTCATTTTGTTGCTTGATGGGCATACTTAAAAAGATCTGTGAAATAGCACTGGAAATTTTACTTTCCATGAACAATGTTTCATTGTGATGCAACATCATCAGGTGACAATACATAACAGGTTGGCAGTATATATGCATCAAAAGGGTACATGGGCCAGGGAAGGCTAACAGGGGGAATTTTAGGGATACAAGTACTTCTTAAGAAGATAACATATATTTGAATTAGAATGGCTCTCAATGTTTCAAACTCTTCTAGGGCATATAACTTGGGTCTTTTTCTTGCCAGATGCATAACCTCTGGGATGAAACGACTGCTGTGGCTGTTTTCAAGTAAATTTTAGGTGAAATGAAAACTTTGATTACTATTATTGTGGATGACACGCACATGGTGAAATTTCACTTGGGTGTCAAATTTTATTCCTTTGTGGCAGATCGTATGAGCTATTTTTCTGAAGAGGTACTTCCTTTTACTTGGTAGAGCCAAGCAGATTTCTTACGATCATTTCACTGTAACATGCTGTTTACACCCTCACACATAGGAGTAATACTATTTTATGAGCTAATTCCTGAGAAAGGGAATTCCACATCATTTTGGTACATCATCACCTGGATTTGAAGCACTGAGAATCTCTTTCTAAGCTATTTGAGTCAGTTTTCTCCTAGTAGGGAGTATCCATTGATGGCTGCTATCTGCTTTATGATGCAGAGTTCTTTGAGTTTGTTGGCCTCTGAAATGGGTATGTGGCATAGCCTGAGAACCAAAGGGTGTCTTTTTTTGGGAGAAATGATGTCCATGGTGTTCATGGATGATGACAAGTTGTTTCCTGTTGTAATGCTGTTTCCTACAGATCAAGAAGTTGAATCTGTGGTTTGAGCTTTATTGATTGAATTGGAATGTTAAGGAAATTGTGTCCCTTTCTTTTATCTATTTCCATTATAAAATGGTATCTCAATAATTTAACAACATCAGAAAAATATTCAGTTACTTCAATTTTCTGGACCATATGAAAACATGCCATCCATGTATGAAGACATGTAACAACACCAATGAAGAACAATCAGGACATGGGGTGATCCTTTTGCTGATCAATCTCTCTATTTGAATTATTTACCATTGAATAGGAAACTGTTTTAGTTCACACATTTTCAGTAGGGTGCACAATTTATTTGCCATTGGGCATTTTGTTGTTGTTATCATTCCTGCCTTCATGAGTTTGGCCTCAACTAAATTAATTACTTCAGCTCTTGGCACATAAGAGAATAATTTAATAACTTTAGAAGACACCATAATGCATTTACTTCATAACATTTTCCAAGACGGAAGTTCAAAAATTGATTGGAGTTCTTAATAGTGAATTTGGAAGAAAATTATGGATGAATCCTTGAAAATTTATTTTATTCTGTTTGACACTAAGTGGTTGGGGGCAAAGACACTAGACGCAATGGATCTTACGGGGATGCTGGTTTTATGAATTTTTAAAAGGTTTTTAAACCTTCCTGACTGGGGGTTCATTTATTTGAGTTTTGGTTTACATGTGGAAACTGCTTTGTGACCTCAAACTGCTACATAAGGAAAGTGTTATTTCACCAAACGTTTGTAGCATGGGGGATTCTCATCAAGTTATACTCATGTTTCTTTGACTGACATATTCAACATCAATAAACAGACACCATAAGTTACAGCTAACTGAAGCACTGTTTACTTTAAGTTGCTTACAATCTGTCCATGAAGATTGTATCTTACAAATGCATGACTTTCACTGTGACCAATGTTTGAACCCAGTTCCCTCAATTTCTAGCTGAGAGATTTAACCAGTTAAGCTACGAAGTGACTTAAAGGTGAGGTGCTTCCGCTGAATTTTAAGGGCTTTGACAACACAAGATGTTCTTATGAATTGACACACATAACATGTCACAAAATAATGCATAAATTGTCAAGGTAGGGGACCATCAACAGAAGACCTATTTACTTATGGTCCATTGTGCCAGCCTATGATTTACTTACCTGACTTGTTCAGATATAGAGTAAGGGCATTATGGTACTGAGGTCAAACTCCACAACCCGTCTGGACACAATGTTGCTTCCGATCAATTTAGTGTAATTTCATTTCAACACAACTAGGTAGGTTTTGTGATACCTTTATCGTGATTACCTCACCTATGACCTCTTTTTGGAGTTACAGACATTAAATTACAATGAATGCTTCCCTTTGACCAAAGCTGAAAGTTGAATCTTGTTTTACATTTATTTCTACCATGCTAACATATAGCTTTATAACATATTTCTGTAGCTCTTTTACATATTACCCGGATTTTAACGTCAAACCTCCATTCATAACAGAAACATTGTAACTTACCTAAAATGTAAGTAGATGGATCAAATCCCTTTTCTGGGTGAGGGCTAATCCTTGTAGGTAGAAGCCAAGTCACTACAGCACTTTTTTCACAATACTGATCCTGTAGCAGTCCACGTATTTGTGCATAAAATATGTCTCCATCCTCATCTCTCATTGATACAATATCACCAACTTGTATGTAACTTCCCTATAAATATTATGAATTCATTAAAAAATAAAATATATTTGAACTTATTTAATAATAGCCTTCTATGAACAGGCAATGTCATGGAAATACTGGTTCATCAACTTTTGCATAACTTGCAGGTCGACTTTTAGAAACCCATTGCAAATAATGCTCGTTGAACATTTCATTGGTTTTATAATTAATAACAATCCTTCTGCTCTCAATTCACAACCATTGGTTCCTTTAGAAGAATTACACAGAACGAAATAAAATTAAAACATTAATTTCCATCCCTACCTTGTAGAAGACATAATCTGATGTCACTGTTGTCACCACCGCCGAAGGAGCCTTAGTCGCCTAAAACAGTAATTTAACAGTTGCAATAACCAAAACAACTATTAAAATTAAAACAAATTCTTTAAACCGCATCCAAAAACTAATACCATAAAAAAATCCTATACTCCGCACCCAAACGAATTCAACTTACGCTTTTCTTAAATATAATTCTTCGTCCTTTTCCTTTTGGAGGTTTTGGAAGGGCATAAGGATTTAATCTAGTCTTATAATTTCTAGTCGTTCTCGTGCTCTTTCTTGTGGCCAATTTAGGCCCTGTGCTGGGCTCTGGCGCACTGACCACTTTAGGAACATTTACAAATGACTCTTTCTCTTTTAAGGTATCAGCTACCGTACAATCATTACACACTTCACCACATTCTGATGTTGACCAAATTGAGGAACTTTTTGCCTTACATTTTACACATTCGGGTTCTTTCTCGTCGGATATCATGGCTAAATCGAGATTTTTTATACGAATTTAGAACAACTGATGCTAAGAAAATACATCATAAATACATATACCAAACACTGCGCTACTACTGTTAGTTTCGTTCTTCTTTTGTTTACATCTCGAACCAAGGCTTTAAATCGAAACATTTTCAAAAATTAATTCTATCGTTTATAATTCTCCTTCCCATTTACACATTTCAATTTTCGTACCCTTCTCAGATTTTTTTATTAGATTTTTTAATGTCTTAAGTTTACATGAAACATCTTCCTGCAATGATTTTATTTTTTTAATTACATTAATTTCTAAAGATTACGATTAAGTATATTTGGTATCAATTAATTTTTTTCTCTATCATGATCAAATATGACTCGAAAATAACAAAAGTAATACATCCCTAAATGAACCATACAAATGATACAAATTCATTTTGTTATTGACCTGCGCAGAGCAGAAGAGCATGGAGTCAGCTGGATGCCACTTTACCTTTAGTTCAGGTAGTCTATCATAGGTAGCGTATGTGGGTCAGTGGTGTTACGCTAAAATCTGTCAGTGATATCAAAGTGGGTGGGTGTCTTATCGTTCTGCAGTGCCGAAGATAGCAGAACGAAACCTGGTTAGGACATGACAACTAAGGAATTGTACACAAGGGTATGTACTTGACACCTGTTTTTCAATGTTTTACGTTTTTGACACCAGTTATAATTACTGCTTACCTTCCCGGGTTTCCTGCATTTATTGAAGGTAAATACTCTGATCTGTCGTCGTACCTTTAGCAAACCGTAGGCAGTTTGTATTAAATATTTACAGTGCGAAAATTCAATTTTGATGCTCTGGCCTATTATTCTGGTTGCCATTTAACCGTAGGTAAATAGGTGAAGTAAATTGATGCAGTATTCATTTCAGATATTGTTGTGGTTGTGTGTATTTTATTCTTGTTATGCGTTATATTTGTATCTCTTTGTTACCATCCCTGTGCAGAATCGTCGAGAATATGTTTGTACATTTTTAAAGTATTCAGTTAACCAAATCCGGAGACGAAGGAGATAAATTTGCGGCTTTACCGTTAATTATTTCGATTCCCGTGAGCGGACCATAGCCCGGCAGCACAAAAATATTATCTAGTCATCACACTTTTCCAGTCGATGAACTGTTAAATAATAGTCCCTTTTTGTAATTTATTCTATATTTTTGTTAAATATTTTAATTGTATGCTGTATTCAAGCAACCCTATGAAATTCTGTTATTGGTTGTTGGCACTGATCCAATTATTTTTTCATTGTATCGAAAATGCATCTTAGAAATGTCTTCGCCTTATTAAATATTCACTATGATTGAAGCCAATGCATTTCAACGTTGTTATTTATCAGTGTAAGTTACCTCTGTGAGACTTCAGTATGTTTTGCATTTCATTTGAAATGCAATTTTGGGGGGTTTATTTCTAGATGCATATTTGTTTACCGTAATATTTTTGTATTAAATTTTTAAGTTCGTGGCAGAAACGGTTTAAACCACTGCTAATTGTTTTTTGTGGTTTTGGCATTTACATCAGTGAAGCTGTTGCTCTGCAACTCAAGTGCAAGGCCAAGCGGGTTAGGTCTGTTTGAGCATAACGGTACTATCCGGAGGAAATTGTATAGAAAATTCTCAGCATTCTCATGCGCCGTGGGAAAAGGCGTTATCATAGCTTTCCCAAAAAAGCATCGAAATAAGAAGACATGGCACGGCGTGCGCATGTCTGTCCCATAAGATGAGTCATTCTTACACTGGTCTACCAACCCTCCATGCATTGTGGCGCAATCTACTTGATCGGAGCTCCCTCTCCGACCCAATGCGCGAAATTGATTGCAGCAAGGGGATCAGAGTTTGAAAAGGTCAAGATTCCCGGTCTCCTCCGGGACCCTAAATTTGCCGAGAATCTTACGGTCCACGGTTCATCTTGTGGTATGTGAAGTGCTATGTGGTCGCGGGAGTGTTTTCCGAATTTTGTTCTTGAAATCTCTGCATAATTTCAGGAGCAATTAATGTCCTAACTCTTATTCAGTATTTCTTGTAAGCAGACAATGAATTCGTAAATAGGGCTCATAAAACCCATCCAGATAGTTTTAGCGAGAAAAACCTCATTGCTGCTAGGAATTCCCACTATGAGGCAATCGGGAAATGTGATTTTATTACCCTGCTAGTTGCGATTATTTTTTCTGTGTATTTTTAAACATGGGCATTTTCTCTTTTTCTCCATCCGCCTCGTCGATTTTTTAAGTTGACCAAAAACTATAAAGCATTACAACTTCTTTCTTCCTTTTATAAAATGTTGCGAATTCGGAAAGCATTCCAGTGAATTTTCATACAGAACACTTCTCTTTATATCGGCACCTAATTATGAAGTTATATCCTCTCGTTCTATTACCGTTCTACAGAAATATAAAGTATGCTTTATCACTTACTGTTCCATGTTCTTAGAGATGCGAGTCCACGAACACCCCGCTCTGGAATAGACCAACGAGTCCTAGGAAAGATTAGGCGCCATTATTTCGACTTTTGGATAATAAACTTATCACATGCTCTATCATTTTTCTTAAATGTCGCATGTAATTATTTTTCACTGAAACTCTTTGTGCGTATTTGATGGCTTTTTTTTGTCCTCGCATTTGTCCTGTCAATGGATCATGTACCTAGATTTTATATTGAATACGAGGGATCACCGAAGTGATTCCGTTTATTCCTTTTATTTTGACGGTTTCGCATCAGTAATTGGGTATGCTAATTTTTAAGTCGTCTACGAGATAAAGTCGTTTCTTTACTTTCGCTCCTATTGTCCCAATATACATTGCATTCTGACTCGAGCCTCTCTCGCCCCTTTGCAGTTATATTTTGAAGTGAAATGGAAATACTTGATGTCGTCATCCCTCCTATGATATATATCTTATATCATACATCTGCCATGAATTCTTTAAAAAAAACACATAATTTGAGATGGTGTCAACTACGAAGCGCCTTCACGATTGCTGTGTTAAAGGAGGTGATCATTTTGTAAAACAAAAAGTATTCTCGGAAGTCAAGGAGAAATCGATAAGGAGGTCTCCCGTCTATAAGTTATGCAACATCCTAACCCTTTTTTCTATTGCATCCTACGTCTAGAATTAGTCAAATGGTTGTCATCGAACAATATGTTGAGGAAATTTTATCAATTTTTTCCGTTTTGTGTGTGCTTTTCTGTACTCTGATGCGTATTACCAAAAAATATGTTTTTCGTTGTACTCTAAAATTTCATTGTTTTGCAGTCTGTTGAAAATACTGAAGACTAGTAGGACCTAAATTTTCTGCGAATATTCACGTGTTGATCCCCGATTCTGCACTACGTTCAGTGTGAAAACAGGACTGGCATCTCTTTCGCACTTATTTTTCTTGCACTTCTATGCTAGAGAATATGTATTCTAGAAATTTAAGTTTAAATCGTTGATTAGGATATTCTAAAATAATGTGTTTAATCAGCTGATCGACATTTCTGTTAAATTCGCGTAATTATTTCTAATGTCACTTCTTCAGATAAATATTCGACATGAGGATCAAATATGAAGGTAGGCTAATTAAGACGCCGGGTTTTTCTCAATCCTTCCCTGAAATCTGATATCTACCAAATTGTCACCCTATCCTGAATGGCTCAATTGACCTTAGCTGTCGTTGGACTCCTTAATAAACTTCTAAAAAATGTGGAGTGTGCCAGGAAGCAGCGCATATCATTTAATATAATGTGTTTGTAGTTTCAAATAGTGAAGCTAAAACTGAAAATGACGAAATATTTTCGTGAAAATGGAACTATTAAATAATAAGCTGTCAAACATCCAAAAGACGATTGCATTTCTCATGTCTGATGGAAATATTATCATAGCGATTTGCAAATTTGTACCTAATATATCATAAAGGCCTAAAAGATGGAATGATTTTTTACCGAAAATGTTTTCATGATTTTTGCAGCTAGGAATACTTAATGGACCTGAAATGATTGACGTTACACAATCTATTCATGAATGAGGAGGGCATTATTTTAATGCATCACCGCTCCAAAACAAATTAGAACGTCTGGGTGTAATTTATTCTGCAAAACTATAAAGGTTTCCTCATTCCTGCAAACTTGCAAAAAATAGACTCGCCGGATTTTATGACATGGAGAAATGACAATCCGCCGTGTTACTGGATTACGGTCTCCCAGCATTTGTGCGCTGCGACAGCGCCCTTAAGCGTATACCGTGTTAAAAGCAAATGATAAACAAAGGAAAGTGTAAGAAATAGAAATTTAGGTCCTTTTTCTAGTTTCGTCTCTCAAGTGTGTTCAAATGGATCGTCGATCCGGCGTAATTTTCAAAAGTGTTCAAACATTTTTAAGGCGTCAAATGTTCGTAATCTTCTGGGATAAATATCTATCTAAAGACTGACGAAATTAAATGTGTCCCCGAAGACTAGGTCCTCAGGTACTTGCGGCTCAAACGATATATGTGGCATGTGTTCGAAATGAAGAATTTCATACGGGCTGTCGTAATAGAGCCTTGTTCTTAAAATAGGCATGGTATGGTCATTTTGAGCATTATCCGAGTGACGCCATCCTCCGAGGAACATTCCATCAAACGGTCTTGCGCTCGTCACTGGCCAAATACCGTCCGAATTCTGCTTCCGGATCTTCTCCCAGCATCCACCCTTGCATCACGTTCTGTTCCCACGACGTTGCAATCATTCCACGCCACGTGTGTGAGCACTTTCACCCATCTCGGAGGGTCAGACTGTACGTCTGTGCACCATTCACTTCGAACGCCACGTAGGTATTCGTATCACATGCCACCCTCCTTCCAAAGCAAATGATAACGAAGTGGACTATCCCCCTTTGTCGGGTCTAAATCCTTCAAGTACGTTTTATATTTGGTCTTATTTTCGTCTGTCTGCGTGGTTTTGGGCCAAAAATAAATGCAAGTAATTGAAGGAAAATTCTTGCTGTATTAATGAAAACTGGAAACAAAATCGCAATTTTCAGCCGAATAATTTACTTTTCAAATTGATGTTTCCTCATAAGACTTCTTAATACGAATGGTTTGAAAACACTTCCCGTGCGTGTGTAAAAAGGTATAGAAGAATCAAAGGAGATGAATGAATGATCACTGTATCGGCTGCAGTAGTGCTCTATTTTTTTAGTGTAGTTATTAAAATCGTTCAGCACCCAATGGCGTCAGATGACTAGCGTTCTTCTTCGGACATCAGAAATAGATTTCGGGTTGGATTAAAGCTCTGCTAGACTTCCTTTTCTTATTGATTAACCGCGTCGTGTTATTTTCGCCAATCCCCTCCAATTCCACTTAACCTCTTGAGTAGGAGGGAGACAATTTCAAGGTCTCACTTGAAACGAATATTTTCATCCTTCCATTAATACCACTGCGGATCCTTACGTGTAATCTGCATTCTAAATTGTTAGCAGAAATTTCTGCCTTGAGTAAAAACATAGATTACCGCTGGATTCGATGACGATTGTGTGTGTGTACCAACGAAACACATTTAGTTTCTCCCTAAATATTGTTTAACCATTTTATTCCACAGCATATTCTTTCAGACGGCTAAGCTCTTAATTGTAAGGCAGGGTTGAAGATATAAATCATAGTTTCGCGTCATCAAATGAAGCTACGTTTCAGTCTAGCAAAACTCATGTACAAGATGATCCTGCTGAGACGAGAACAATTTCGCAGGATGGATGGATCATTGTTGGGGCCCAGCAGTCAAATATGTGCGCTAAAACCAAGAAGTGAGGCCGCCCCTCGTCCGCAATCGAAGGCGGCCTGCGGGATCGATCGATCCCGGATGTTGCGGGTGCCCCTCGCGATGGTTGAGTCCCTCGGTCTCCGCCCGCGATTCGCGTCGTTCCCGTTCGTCCGGCAACCCCGCCTTTTTATTTCATGCCACGCGGTGTCTTCTCACCCCCCATTCCCATATCTTCTCTCCCTTCCTCCCTCCTACTGCCCCTCTCCGCGTCCCCGGCACCTTCGAGACCGTCCCTCCCGTTGAAGTCTCCCCGCGCTGCGGCGGGCCGTTGGTCGTTGCGGAGGCGGCGTGGGTGAAGAGGCCCTTTCTCTCACGTGACCCATCTCTTTGAAAGCCCCCTCCCACCACGTTTATGTGGCTCCCGTTATCTCCGTCGCCCTCCATCATCCCCCCCCTCCTTCGTCTTTTTAACCTCTTTCTAAAAAATGGTTCACTTTCTCCCTCCTACTTCAGTTTCTCCCTCGAGCACACAGAATTTGTATTCGTTGGTGAATGTTATGTCTTTTGCCTTTTTCGAGGGTAGAAATACCCAATAATCTTCGCGTCTTTTTTTTTCGTTTTCATCTTCTTCCTGTGTGTATCTGTTGTGAGACTATGCTTAAGACATCCATAGTAATTGACCCGAAGGTTAATTTTGATAGAAGAGAGAAGGGCTCAGCTCGAGCTAATTGTACTCCGAGGCGTGTGAAATCCACGCGTGCAGGAGAGGGGGCACAGTTGCTCTCTTTGTGCCACCCGCAGTTTCCCAGGAAGTTCTTGTGTCCAGCAAATCGCACTGTCCTACGTGCTTCACATGTTGGATGCCGAGCGTCTTTCTGTGAAGGTGGTGTTAATTCTGCGTGAAAAGTTGTTTCCTGAACTATTGTCGTACATGGTCGAGGGTGAATCGCCACAAGTATTGCATTTTAGCAACTCATTGCAGAAGCATCTCACTTGGAGATTAGATAAAAAGAGCATGGATGCTTGTATTCACAGGAAAAAGTTTTCTAAGTCAACAGCATTACTTTTAGGAAAATCCATCAGTGTGACGAAATAAAATAGCCTTAACTTGATAATTGTCTTGTAAAAGTTGTATTTATATCAAAATTAAAGTCGAAGCATACGAATCGGAATTACAAATCTATATTCTGTCGCGTAGAATTGTGGCAGCGTTAAAAATAATAAATCTTTTAAAGGGGTTTGCCTGGAAACAAGGCATAATTCTCCTGGTACTTAATTCATTTTGCTTTCTTCTAGTTTGTAGTAGGGTGAGATCTATTACGGTAAATTAGTGAAAATCATCTATTTTAACACTTTTTGTAGGAATCGACTCGAAATCGTTAAAAAAAATTAATTTCTTCCGTGAAAACTGAGCTCATTCTCGCGCCAAAGGCAAATGATTTCCAAAACTTTTCTTTCCAGTCAAAATGTAATAGCGAAATAATTTCGTAAAATAAGCCGTATTTAGGGGAATGAGTTCAATACTCATGGTCTCATGATAACCTTACTTAAGGCTGTGAAAGCATTCCCTGTGACTCAGCACTTCATGTAGCTACCAAATCATGCAAGTCTCCTAACTCTCCATGTCAAGCGGTAATTATTTCCCTCGAAATACCAGTCTTAGTACACAATTTGTGGATTTTGCACTCTCTGGTAGTTCACATGAACTCATCGCCGCCAAAGGAAATTTTTTTGAAGCCCCTCAGCCTTATTTAATAGTAATGAAAAAATTGCAAAGGACTCTTTTAACTATACAAGCGTGAGATTCACCATTAACGTGTACGGTTTCCAACTCATGGGAATACGCGCATAAGTACTTTCCCCTATACCACATCCTCTCTGCTATTGTTTGTTGGCATTAAAAGTTTTAAAAAAGATAAGTTTCCAGTGAAGATAAGATAAAGAAAATGTTGATTATTGCATACGATATCTGTGTTTATCTGGTTTCCGAGAATACATACAATTTAAACGGGAATTTTTCCGAATGGCAGTGACTCACTGCAATTTTACCGCGAATGCCAACTCCCTTACCAGGTTTCAAACTCAAGTGATGTTAACGGCTTCCTATAAAAATCATTTCCTCCATAATATTGCCAAACAATCTATCAATAAGTTTTGAAGTCGATGTATATGCTTATATGATATTTTCATTTTCTCTATATTTTTCGTAGTACACAATTTCTTAGGAGTAAAAAGGTATGATGTACCTATACCTTTCGGTATTAAGTAGAAACGTAGATAAAAGTTTCGCCCATTAACCAGTGATATCTAAATTTTTAAAACTCAACATCATACAATCTCTATGAATGATCAAATACATGTATATGAGTTATTATTTTGTGTTGTAATGGTAGGTGCTACTGCAAATGCCTCGGCTCACTCGGATTGACGACTCAAAGTTGTTCGGATGACATTTATCATTGCGTTATAATCTGAACAGCTTAAAAAATAAGAGGTGTCTCTATCAACGTAGTCATCTGAAATTTTTTTTGGCGGAAAATCCCTTGATGAACGAAGTAGACCAAATGCCTCGAGTGTTTGAATTTACGAGATTAACGAGCGGAAACTGTAAACGAACCGCGACCGACTCGGTTATACTCGTATAAAGTGAGGGAATGGAATTCAACGTGCGTTATTATCCGCCGATGAATGTCGTAATGCAAATCACTCTCACTTTATCCAGTCCATTTTCATTCTCAATGATTTTGGAAGAAGGATACCCACGAATTAATTTTACTTCTCGTTTTCTTCTTCAAAATTCCAAATACACTTCAGATCTTATCTATGACTTTGCCTCATGCCTCCTAACTAAAGGATTGATAATGGATGTTACAGAAGTTCTAATCTATATCTCTCTGCTTGATGTAACTGATGTCATCTATTTGGGCGATGATTCATTATTGATATCGGTATTACACTCTAGGGCACGCACTCAAGCAATTTATGGTGCATCAATTTTTTTAAGATATACGTAGTCTACCGTTTAAGAACGGTTTGGGTGGGCACTGATTAGCTACCTCTCCATCATAGCCTCACCTAAGAACATACGACGTAAAATCGTACGTAAAATCTGACACCCTACGCCAGAATAATCTCTTTTAAATCCCATATTAAACTACAATATTAAACTGAGCATTGCTCAAATGTTTGCTTCATCAATTAAAATTTCATTCGAATGGAAAATTGGTTTACTATAATTTTATTTAAACCACTTTTATTAGCCAAGTAATCAGAAAGCACAGTAATCAACCCAAAGGTCAGTTTGGTAGGTGATGGTAGTTCCTTTCCCTGTGCTGGTTTTGGTTTCCCAGGTAAATCTGGTAATAAATGACAAATAATATATATTATAATATAATGTATTTAATATAATATTTTATAAAATAATATATTAACTAGAATTCCTCGAGTTATTTTTAAACCTATTTTACACAGTTTACCTGAAAGACACGTGCCTCCGTCATTGTCCATAATTTGGATGATTTGCTATTTCTGTTTCACTTGTTTCTTCAGCCAGAAATTGATAATTCATTCACTTCTGCTTAGTTGTTTCACGTATAGTTCATGTATTTAAAATATTTTTGCTGTAATTGACCACGTCGCGGAGTAAGATGTAGTCGTAGATTCGCATAACAAATCTCTACTGTCAACTTTGCGATTAGAGCCTCTGTTATCACATTTCGATTTTCTCCAAGGTTCAATCTATCTTCCTCCTTTGGACGATAAGGCTCACCGCAATAATGGCCGCGTCATTTTCTTTGTGACTCATTATTTGTTACCGCCGACCCATTAACAAGTAATCCGAATCTACGATTGCTAAAGTAATAGTGTGCGAATAGTCTTGAGGTTGAGTTGAAGCTTCATTACTTTGCTTTACTTAAAATATGTTTTGCATTACTTTCCTGCTAACTAAATTAGATAATGAGGCTGCCATTTCATATATCTTAGCTGCCTCTGTTCATAGGAATCCTTGAAAGTATATTACTATTACTGTTTTTTTTATATCTTCTTTTGAAATGCCTGAATTTAAGATCACAAATTCAATTGAGTGTCCATAAGAGCATTGCATTTATGCATTTATTTCATATTTCCATTTTTGGATTATTGTTGTGGTTAGTGCGGTAGTTAATTTTTTAAATCAACTTCTTATGTACCAGAGAGAAATCGTAAAAATAAAGAAGTAAGTATGATAAGGAGCTGAAGGATCATGAGAAACCTAGCATTAGCGGTCTCACGACTATATTTGTTCCACGGGTGGCCATTTCATGCGACGAACGGTACACGGCACATGAGATTCTGGTAAATTTCATCTAAGTTGTGATAGTAATTCACCATTGAAAGAGCCATAAATCTGAATGTCTTCCAAACTTCGTCAAAAATCGAACACTACCCATGTGAATGTTAGAAGGAGCACGCACGTTGCAGTAGCTATGGTTAAATTACGGTTAAAGTAGCTACGCCCAAATAAAAAGGAAATGGGTTCCTTTTGGTAACATATACATTTTTTTCCATAGCGGGTTTTTTCCTTCCGGTGCTCCCTTACAGGAGGCATTCCGAATGAAACGTTTGTTGCAGAGGATTCATACCGAGGGCATAACCCATTTAAGCCCTCGAAGTTTTCTGCGAGTTTCCCACCGCGAGGGCCAGGGCTTGAAAGATGGAAAGAAGCAGGTATACTTAATTCCGAAAGGCTTTGATGAAAAAACAGCGGCCATAATTGGTGTCCCCTAAACCGGGAGGATGGGCGATATCTGGTGGCTGCTTATGCCCATTCTTGAGGTTCGGTTTTTGTTCCCACGACCGTTCGCTGCGAGTGAATTCAGCATGTAATTCCCTCGTTGAAGGAAAAGCTTGAGTATTTACTCGTTCCTCTTCCAAAAATCGGCGCATTGTTTTACAGACCGCGTTAATACATTTGAGGCCGTGAAACTCAGGCCTTGCCGAGTACATGTAGGCTTTTCGATTCAACAATTTGTCGCCTCACTGCATGACCTCCAAAGGCCTACATTACATTATGCCAGAACATTTTTTAGCCTATCTCGAGAAGTGATGTCGGATGATTGTGCAGTTATTGTTCGAATTTCCAGCATGTTCACGTCGACAACAGCCGCAGAGAAATTTGAAAGTGAATCACTCAAATTGGTGACTCACGAAATCCTTCCACGATGGAGCAAAAGAAAGATATCGGTGTGATTTTTTGCAGATGGAAACCCTAAATATTTATCTGGACAGCGGAACGTGCATGGCGGGGCGAACCTTCTTGAGCCACCTTTGAGGCATCTTTATTGGGTACTCTGCTTTAACCTTCGCCGGGCACCCGTGTCTCTTAGGGCAGTCGAACTGCGATTCCGGGTTTCTACCCTCGCGATCCCTAATTCCGATCCTTAATGCCAACAAATCTCATTCGGCACAAGTGGCCGCATCAGTCGCCCAACTTTTGTTACTGATGTTAGTATCCTATTTTTTAAATGTCTTGGTTTTTGGCTTATATTGATGGCGGGTCGATTTCATATCACGACGCGTCCCTATTAATTCATTCTATGTTTATACCCGTTCGTATCCTTTTAATGAGCTATTAAGTGTCGTTGTTTTTATGTGCGTACTATTATTACGTTCTAACTACAGCTACCAATTTTTCCTCCAACTGAGAGTTTTCTCAGGACTGCGTCTGCCGTCTACACAGGCGCGTATCCAGTTCACTGGGCTCGTAGGGATGGTCACGTGAAATCGGATTGATGGTAGGGAAGTAAAAGAATAAGCGTGTGTGTTTCAAATGAAATATTTATTTGTTCTTGGTCTGAGGCTACGCAAAACGAGGAAAATAGCTGTCGACGAAATGTAGCTTTGTTCTGACGACAGAATCAGTTTTGGAGGAGGTTTGGGATGGCCATGTCCCCTATACGTACGCTTTCCTTACATACGCTGCGGCGACCGCAACTTTTCACTTTGTGTGCTCGTTGGCGTGTGTTGATCTGCGGTCACTTTTGAATACAAATCCAGTTTTACTTCATCGTAACAGATACCCAACCAGTTGTCGAGTTTTACGCAGTTTTCAGGACGTTGCCGCGTCTGTTTTCTGCCTAAAGTCTTATTAATTTATGTATTTTCATGGCAAAGACATGACATGACCTTTTTTACACACGTCTTTAGTGCTAGGTTCGGCATAAAATGGTAGCCGAAGAAGTGAATTCCAATCGGATCGTTCGTTGCTCCATTTTACGTTGTCTGATCCAGTTCACATATTAATGCACAGTTGATATTTTTGTTTCGGTGGTGAGCATATGGAGGTGATGCAAGATGTGACGGTCTAAGCGTATAAAGTAATCAACAGACTATGACCAAAGATTCCGCAAAGATGACAGTAGCCCAAAATAGGGATGAAAGTAGCCCAAAATACGGTATGACGATATTATTTCTTTTATTTTTGTGTTAATAAAGTGATTTCTTGCGGCATGTTAAATCCTTTGATTAATTAAAACACCTCTTAAAGAGTATTTGCTTTTTTAGAATCATATTCGTATGGCCTATATAACTCAGGATCAAGATGTCCTCTCGTGATTGTCATACATTCAAGAGTGATGTTCCCTCGTCTCCGAAATACGAGGTTGGTACCAAATCGTAGGTACCAAGTCTGATCTCGGAAATACCCGAGCATCTCTAAGAGCATACGCTCCGAGGAAATCGACCTAGACTCAACGGCGATAGTTCTCCGGCTTTCGTGGGGAAATCTTTATTTTTTCCCCAATTTCGTACTCGTCCTGCATCTAGATTAACCTCACGCGCTCATTTTCTTCTTGACGATGGGTTTTCGTAATGCGTGTCGTGAAAATTCTCAGCGTGGCTTCTTGGGTAAATTTCTTATGAAAAATTGAGGGAGAAACAGATAAATTACCTAAGAATCATATTCGCCGCAGTCAGGAGGACACCTGGACTGCGGACGCCATTTAAAATAGGTTTTGAGGGGAAATGTGCGTTTAAAATAAATTATAATTGGATAAGGTTGGGCCAGACCTACGGCATGTGGCACGTCAGGTTTTTTTCAATCAAAACCACGAAAAAATACCTACCAGTATTATTGCTCGGGTAAAATACCAGGACCTCGCATTTTTTGTAAGTCGAGCAAAAAGATCTGTTACCAAAGAAAAAGAATGTTGCGAATATTAATGACATTTCATATTTGACGAATACATGAAATGTAAATAATTTTACAGTGAGTGACTTCGGAGTCTCTTGCCGTCATGATTTATTTCTATGGCTAAATTTTTAAATCGCATATCCTGGGTTAAAATGTTGAGCACCATTCGTCTGGGCGGAGTACTGTGAGATATTCAAAGGAGGACATTGCACAAACCTATCTTGGCATTACATCACATAATGGTTTAGGTATTGTCAAATGAAAAGAGTGTAGTTAACTGTAGTATCCCCAAAATAAATAAGTTAAAATAGACAGCTTTCAGTACAAAATTACATACATAGACTGGAATTAAGTGTAGTTCGTAGAGCAATTACATCAAGGCAGAAAATACAAGTAGACCCCGTAAGTGACGATGAGGCATGAGAAGGGGACTGGTAGATAAAGTAGTGAAAGCCAATCATGGGTTTTTTTTGTATCTCTTGTGCGTCTTGATG